>JAWZYT010002463.1:5000-185544 GCA_034508575.1 Petrolisthes manimaculis | reverse complement strand
CCCATTTTTTGACCAACCCATTTTATCGCCTCGCTGCCCCCCATTTAACCCTTCCCATGTGAGACTACTACCTCTCTCACCCCTTCGTTTACCCCATTACCCCCATTTTTAGACCCATTTCTTTTTCTACTAACCCATTATCACACCACGCTGCTCCCTATTAACTCTCTACGAATTTTATAACACAACACCCATTACTCTCCTTCCCTATTTCACTTTCTCTTCTCCCATTTTCACTTTCTCTCTCCTCCCCCATGTCACTTTCTCTCTCCTCCCCCATGTCACTTTCTCTCTCCTATTCTATTCACTTTCTCTCCTCCCCATGTCACTTTCTCTCTTCTCCCATTTCACTTTCTCTCTCTCCTCCCCCATGTCACTTTCTCTCTCCTATTCCATTCACTTTCTCTCCTCCCCCATGTCACTTTCTCTCTTCTCTTCATTTCACTTTTTCTCTCTTCTCCCATTTTCACTTTTTCTCTCCCATTTTCACTTTTTCTCTCCTCCCCAATGTCACTTTCTCTCCTATTCCATTTCGTTTTCTCTCTTCTCCCATTTCACTTTCTCTCTTCTCCCATTTTCACTTTTATCTCTGCTCCCCAATTTCACTATCTCTCCTACCCCTTTTACTATCCCTTCCTCTCTTTCTTCCTATCCCTTCTCTCCCATCCTTCCTTCTTCCTCTTCTCTCCATCCTTCCTATCCCTTCTTTCTACCCTTCCTTCCCTCCACTCTTCCTCTCCATTCTCTCCCTCCTTTATAATTCCTCTCTTCCTTCTTTCCACCCTTTCTCCCCTCTCTCTTACTTCCTCTCCCCTCCCCACCCTTCCTTTCCATTCTCTCCCCTCCCCTCCCCTTCCTTTCTCTCCCCTTCCTCCCTTCCTTTCCATTCTCTCCCCTTCACCCCCACCCCCCTATTCTCCCCTTCCTCCCCCCCAACCTATATTTATTCCTTATCTCGTCACGGATTGAAAATGTCACCGAAAATTGGAACCGAGAGAGAAAGGGTAAGAGAGGGGGGGAGGGAGGGAGGGTAATGGAGGGGCAAAGGGAATAGGGGTGGTGTAGGAAAGGGTAAGAAAGAATGAAAGGGAGGTAGGGAGGGAGGGACGGAAAGAGAATGAAGGAAGTTTGAGGACAGAAAGGGTAGGAAAAGAGAGATTGGATAGAAAGGGACGAGGTTGGGAGAGAATGAGAGGGGTTAGAGAAGAATGGGAGGGTATAGGAGAGGGAAGAAAGGCAGAGCGATACAGAGAGATGAGGAAAGGAAATAAGTAAAGGAAAGGAGATAGAGAGATGAAAATAAAGAAGGAAGGAACGAAGGAAAAATAGAAAGATGAAATGAAGGAGAGACAGAAAAGAATATACCTTGTAAATAATATTGAATGTAAAAATTATTCACTTTAGTACGATTCTGTAAATACAGTAATACTAGTAAATTATCAGTGGTTTTGTAAATGAGTGATAAATAGGAAAAAAGACGTTTGTATATGACCAAACAAAAAAGTTTTTAAATTAGGAACAAATTTAGTGAGAAAATCAATTTGTTCTGTAAATTAGGTTAAAGCTTGTAAATGAGAGGAAATCAAGTAAAGATATTCGTTGGTTTTGTGTATGAGGGAAAGTAGTGTAATGAAATACAGTGGAGGGAATGTTTTGGGTCTTGTGAATTGAATTTGATAAGTGTAATCCTTGGTTCCCACGGTATTACTCATTTTACACCAGACTGAGAGAGAGAGAGAGAGAGAGAGAGAGAGAGAGAGAGAGAGAGAGAGAGAGAGAGAGAGAGAGAGAGAGTGAGTGAGTGAGTGAGTGAGTGTGTACATGACTATTTGTGTATATAAGCAAATATGCATGTATGTATAGTGTTTAAACAGTTTATATATATATTTAATTATTTATTATGTGTGCGTGTGCGTGTATGTATGTGTGTGTGTGTGTAAGTGAAATAAAGATAAAAGAGAAAGTTAGTTCTGTTCAGTTTATCGTAAAGGTGACTGACTTTTGGCTCTAAACTTTGATCAACAGTTACTCTGGCGTAAATATTTAAGTTTGTTTCAGTCACTCATTGACCTGACTTAAATCCCCTTTACAGTATATAGTCAATTTGGACCACGTTGGGAGGGGGTGGGGGTGGGGGATCTGGCGTCCTACCAATTCCTCCTAACTGTGCCATGAAACAAGACTACATACATACATATACCTTTGTGTATGAGGTAGGGGGGAAGGTTTGTTTTGTAGCACCGTGTGGAGGAAACATTTGCTCTCCAAGTTTGCTAACAATAATATAAAAGAAAGTTGTAGGTTGTTAAAGTTTTAGAGATGATCACGTGTCTGTGGTTCTCTCTCTCTCTCTCTCTCTCTCTCTCTCTCTCTCTCTCTCTCTCTCTCTCTCTCTCTCTCTCTCTCTCTCTCTCTCTCTCTCTCTCCCTTCCTTCCTTCCTTCCTTCCTTCCTCCCTTCCTTCGTTTAATCCTTTCCTCCCTTCCTCCATTTACTACACCATTCTTTCCCTACTATTATTCTTATGCTCCCCTCCCTCCCCTCCCCCACCCCCTCCCCCTCCCCCTCCCCTTTCCACTCATCCTTTTCCCGTATTTTTATATATATTTTTTTCACCAACCCACCGTCCGTGAGATTCCAAAGATGCGACAAATGTACTGTACTGCTGTATATGGAACGGACTACTGTATAGGGGTGAGGGGAGGGGAGGGGAGGAGGAAGGAGGAGGAGTGGGGTAAGAGGGAGAGAGTGGTGTAGTTGTAGTGTAGTAGGGAAGAGTTTATGAGAGAGAGAAAAAGAGAGAGAGTGAGAGAGAGAGTGAGAGTGAGAGTGAGAGTGAGAGTTAGTTTTCTCTATATATAGTGTAAAATAACAGTGCAATAAATTATGATGACCCGAGATATTCACTATAATCAAAAGATATATCTATATATATATTATTATATAATGTACTGTATATATATAACAACAATAATAATCCAAGAATGTGTATAAATAATTATTATAATACACTGTGCTATACCTGTACATAAATTATAATAAAAGAAATTATGAATAAACAATTATGAACAATTCTATACATAAAATAAATATAATCCAAGGAATTATATACATTATACATATTAATAAACCACTCTGCTATACATTATCAATTATGCAGTATAAATTATAATTATAATATCATGGCATTATTACTGGTGACCCTCTTGTTATTTATTTATTTATTTATTTATTTATATTTGGTAAGGTCGAGGCGTTACTAGGGATAACTCACTCACTCACTCACTCACTCACTCACTCACTCACTCTCTCACTCTATCTCTCTCTCTCTCTATCTCTCTCTCTCTATCTCTCTCTCTCTCTCTCTCTCTCTCTCTCTCTCTCTCTCTCTCTCTTTCTCTCTCTCTCTTTCTCTCTCACACACATTGCTTACACCATCCATCATGCACACAGGAGAAATAAATAAAACAATAAAATAAAACAAGGACAATACATAATAATACAAAGAGTGTGTCTCAACATCCATCCCTTAATTCCTTCGTTCCTTCCCCAAAGTGGTGTTAGGGACCTCACCAACTAGACTATACAATAAGGCTGTATAATAATGTATAATAATGTATTTTCTGTCGAGTGTCTTGCCTTGGCTCCTTAGCTTCCCTTTCCTTACCATTCCTTTTTTCCCTTTCCTTCCCTTTCCTTTTTCCCTCGGTCTTTTATATCAAACAAACGCGGAATAATGAATAAAACTGGTGTGTGTAGGGGGGGGTGAGGGGCAGTGGGGAGAAGTAAGGCGTACAGAAAATATATACAAAAAATGGAATGGTTCCTCTCCCGTCCTTCCTTCCTTCCTTCTTTTCTTAATTTCTTTCCTTGCCTGCCTCCTTCCTCCTTTCGATCTTTTCTCCCTCTGTCGCTCCCTTCATCCCTTTCTCCCTCTGTCCCTCCCTTCCTTCGTTCCTTTCTCCCTCTGTCCCTCCCTCCATCCCTCCTTTCCTTCCATCCATCCATCCATCCTTCTTTCTTTATCTTGCCTCCCCTATAGGCATTTCCCACGCACCTCTAGATTTCCAAATACCAGTGGCATTAATATGTAACTCGGTAGCAGCCTCCCCGCTCCTATTGCCCTCTCGTGATCACCACATACTTTTCCCACAAGACTTGGTACGATTTTTTTTTTTTTTTTTTTTTTTTTTATTGTTTCCCATTTCTTAAACCCACCTCGGCACTTACGAAAATACTACAAATTCTTATCATAATTATATATACATACATATACATACATACATACATACATCCCATTTATTGCATCTTCTGATACTGTTAATAATAATTCCATGCAAAGCAAACTAGATCAATTGTTTGTTACACTCACACACACACGTAAATGTAAACAAACACAGAGTGGCAGCTCGATAAAAATATGCCGAGGAGGGTAAAATTTGCCTTACGGGACTCCAGATGGTAGAAAGGAGGAGGTGGAGGAAGAGGAGAGGAAGATGAAAGGAGAGGAGGAGGAGGAGGAGGAGGAGGGGTAGAAATTGAGAAGGTGGAAGAAGAGGAGGAGGAGGAGGAGGAGACTGAGAGAAAAGTGGAGGAGGAGAGGAGGAAGAATGGAGAAGGTGGAAGAAGAGAAAGAGAGGAGGAGGAGGAGGCGAAAGAAGAAGATGAGGAGTGGAAGGAGAGGAAAAGGAGAGGAGGAGGAGGAAAAGGAGAGGAGGAGAAGGAGGAGGTGGAAAAGAAGAGGAGAAGGAGGAGGAAAAGAAGAGGAGAAGGAGGAGGTGGTGAGGAGGAGGTTTTCCATGGTATATTTCAGACCGTCTCAGACCTCTTCCCTCTCTTTGTGTGCATTTTTATCAATCTGGACCTGTCAGTTTGTCCCGGGACTTGTCAGCCGGCTCCTGTCTGTATGGGTGGCCGCTGTGTGTGTGTGTGTGTGTGTGTGTGAAGCGGAAGTGTAGTTAGCATGTGTGTATGTGTGAAGCGGAATTGTAGTGTGTGTGTGTGGAAGCCTGGGTGTGGTGGTGTGTGTATGTGTGTATATATAATGCGGGTTAACATGCAAACATAATGGTTCATATGACCTCGTATGTATGTATGTATGTATGTATGTGATAACCAACCAGCGTGTACAATTACATATTATGACCTTGGATGTGTGACACCTTTTTATTTTTGGACGACTGTACAGTACGTGTCAGGATCGATAGAAATTATTTGACCCCCCAGAATTTTTTTTTATCTATATTTCCAATCAGTGTATACAAGTTTTTTTTTATTTATATATACGGTAATTTATTTATTATTATTTTCTATACCTCATATTATCTTGTACTCCTAATTATAATGCAACCACGAATTTTCAATCTGCCTATTTTTTTTTTTTTTTTTACTTGTTCTACTCCCTACTCGGTATATCTATTTCCTCATGTTTTGTCTTTCTCAGTTATACTCTCATAATATTTTTTTTTTTCCTCGCCTCACATCAGTAAAAACGGTGTTATGACTTGAGTTTAAATGGGTAACTTTTACAATACAATGTCCCGTACTAAGAGTCAGGAAGGTCGAGGGTGGAAGGTACAGGGTAAGGTACCAATAGTCAGAGCCGTTATTGGAACGAAGGTTTATAGGAAGGTCGAAGGGAAGGCAAGGCAAGGGTATACCGGTGGCCTTGGGTATACCAGTGTCTTCCCGGCAGTTCTTGTTGACCTTCCACAATTTTTTTTCCAAACTTATACAAAACTACTGTGATAAAATAGATATGATGAACTGAAAACAACATCTGTGATAATATTTGAAAAGGTGTTAAGTCATTACTTTTGTTTCGGGGAATATGTGTGTTATTTATAACACTTACGAATTCCTCCATGAATTAGCGGTAATTTCGGGAAGGAATTTTTGCTTGTCGTTGAAGGATTACCATTTCCCAGTTTTCAAAGTCATATTTTTAATAGGTAAGATATACTGCCTTTCTCATGATAATACAAATGTTGTAGAGTGAGCACGTCATATAAGACTATGTAAGATGAAATAGAGGAGTTGAGATGAGTATAATGTTATCATTATTATTAGGCTACTTTCCCGCTCTACACTCAGCCTAACCCCACCCCCTCCTGTTACTTGAATATTTTTTTGTCTATTTTATAATAATGCTTTTCTGTACTAAGTAATTTACACAGCATATATGTATATAACAAAATTATAATGCTGTTTTACACAAATTGAGAGCCATTAGGTTGAAGGGAAGGTACAGTACTTGCATTGACCTTCCTGACACTTATTTAGTATGGCTCAATATATCACTCATTTTTTAACACACCTTCATTTCCCTCCCCCCCCCCTCACACCTCACCTCCCTCCCTCCCTCACACCTCCCCTCCCCTCCCTCCCCCCCCTCACACCTCACCCTCACCCCCCCCCCTCACCACCAGGACGCCAATATAAAGCCAGGTATTTGTATTTCACATTCACAAACGCTCCCTTACCCCCACCCACCCTCTCCCATTACCTACCCTCTCTCCATACCCCAACATACCCTCCACCTCTCCCTCTACCCTTACTTCCCCTCTTCCCTTACCTCCCCTCTCCCATCATTCCTCATACTCTCACCTTCCCTCCCCCTCCCCGTCACCCCTCACCTCCCCCCCCTCCTCTTAATACCCCCCCATCCCACACACCCACAGCCCCGAATTCTGTCCGTCTTTTCACATCCCGGTGGGTAAATGAATAAAAAGGAACCCACACAACTTCTACATATGCGTTAAAAACCCGCCTCCTCTCTCTCTCTCTCTCTCTCTGTGTGTGTGTGTGTGTGTGTAAAAGCGGTTCGAGGTATGTGTGTGTTATTTATATATGCGCAGTATGTTATGTGTATTGAATATGTATGTAAGGTATATGTATGATAGTGTGTGTGTGTGTTCTTAATATATGTACAGTACGTTATGTGTGTTTAATATATATGTAAGGTATATGTATGTATGTATGCATGCTTGAGTGATTGCAATTAGTGTGGAAATCAATGGTGGGGGAGGGAGGGGGTAGAGTGGAGGGAGGGTGTACTCTTGGGGGTAGGGATGGGTGTGGTTGGGGGGTGTAGTGTTGGGAGTAGAGTGGGTGTGGTGGGAGGTGGGGTGTAGTGTTGGGGGGGGGGGGTATAGGGAGAGTGTGTTGTATTGATAGATGGAGGGGAGGGGAGGGAGGGAGTATGTAGGAGAGGAGGGATAAGTAAGGGAAGGAGGGATAAGGGATAAAATGGGAGGGAGGGAGGGAAGGAGGCAGGATAAGCAAGAGAGAGAAGAAGGAAGGATATGTTAAAAAAAATAGGAAGGATTAAAAGGAAGGGAGGGAGGGAATATATATAGGAGGGATAAGGAATGGAGGGAAGGGGGAAGAGAGGGGAGGGGAGATAAATAAGAGAGGGGAGGGGAGATAAGTATGGAAGAGAGGAGGGAAAGGAAGGGGAAGAGAGGAAAGGGGGAGGAAGGGAGGGATCTTTTCATAATCACATACCAAGGACACCAAACAAAACTGCCTCTTTTTGACCCTCCCAGGCGAAATTCCCAGGGGGTAGCCTTGTAAAAAAATGAAGAGTATAGAAAGTGCGAGAGTGTTTCCTTAACGGTGGAGAGAAGCCTTGTTGTTGTTGTTGTTGGGGGAGGGGGGAGAGAGTGGGTAGAGAACGAGGAGACGGCCCGCGCGTTCATTTGGAGTGAAGCCTGGCAGCCAACGCCTGGTGTGGGCCAGAAAGGCTGACCACACATAGTACCCATAAGGTTTACCCAGATTCCACACGATGTTTATTCATTTTTAATTACGGTATGAAATGTATTTCGTAATCTTTAATAACATACAATTCACACATTTTTCAATAATATAAATAAAAAATTATAAATTACTGACCTTTTACTCTATACATTACTGGCCACTGAAATGTATAAGTTTTGTATATATCTGTCGACTCTTTACTTTCACTATGGATGCTAACTTCTTAGTAATTTGTTTGGCCTTATATGCATATTTCACCTAATTCAGCAACTGTCTTAATTAACTAATGCAAGTTATTTTCAGTCGTACATGTGGCCAGCTAAAGTAGGACATATGTATTTGTGGGCATAATATATTAACGCTGATATTATTATTTTGCTACAATCTATCCTCACCAAAGTGGTGCTGGATTCTCTTTCCCTAAACAGTTTGTCTGATGTAATACATATATCAATTACATCATCAGATGGATACACCAAGTTTACTCTGTCTTTAAGTTTGACCAAGGAAAGAATATGTTTGTCAGTCTTGTTTGAGTTTATGGCAACAATGTATGGTTCACAATACAAGGACTTCATTAACTTATATACAACAAATCCTGTTATATATACAACTATCTTATTTGTACACTTTGAGAGGTGAGACTGACTTGGAATATACATGTATTCCTCTGGCTCTTCATTAACATAATGCAGTATTTAATGATGCATGTAATGCCAATTAAAGTTACACTGCGAAGGAAGCCAACTCTTATTTTGTAAATGTCATGAAGTCGGAAAAAGAAAAATAACTAAATTATTATTGTATATTCAAAACCATGACATATTCAACCTTAGTGATGGGTCTCACAAACGTAATCCCTTAATGTAACAAAAAAAAAAAAAAAAAAAAAATATATATATATATATATATATATAAGTAAGGGAATGAAACGAGAAAAACAAAATCCTGTACGTACAAAGTATATTATAGTATGTACTAAAAATATTGGTTTAAGAAAATGGTTCAATATTAAGGAAAACGAGTAAATTTTATTGGTACCTCGTGTATTTTTAGTTTTCTTTGGTTATATAACTTGTTTTTACCTCTTCAAAAGAATTCCAGTTAACAAAAATTTTGTTTTTATTATATACAATACTATTATACTATTTATTCAATTTTATACCGTAGATCACCCCATTCTCCCCACCCTTAAACTACCCCATTCTCATTTTGCTTCTAACACTTTTATCCTCCCTTCTCTGCCCCATATTTTCCTCCTCATCGCTCCATTATCCTTCTCTCCCCCATTCTTTCCTCCCCTCTTCCTTCTCTTCCCCATTCTTTTCCTCATCTCTCTCCTATCTTCCTCTTCCTCCCTTTTTTCTCCTCTCCATATTCTAATTACACCGCCCCTCCCCGAATTAAAATTACGTTTCCAGCAATATTTTCTGTCTTATCTACAATCTTATACCACCATGACAAGCAGGAGGATTTTATCTACATCATCCACCCATTTTTAATCATAACTCCATGGGGTAAAGCAAAGGTAAGCGTGAACATGAGCATTCAAAATACAGCCTCACCACAGTCCTCATCCATCCCTACCAGACGATACACACACAGTTTATAATAATTATGAAAAGTAAAGAATTGCCTGGGCCACTAAGCCTATTCCCATTAGCAATTTTTATTAAATGATACATCTGATACGGCCGGCATAGTGATGCAATTTTTATCTAATACTTTGGACTTTTTCTCTGATCACTGATGATTCTCTCTCTCTCTCTCTCTCTCTCTCTCTCTCTCTCTCTCTCTCTCTCTCTCTCTCTCTTGGAAGCTGTCAATCAGGTCATTGCGAACAGCGCAATGAAGACCATTGCTGTAAGGTGTAGCAAAGTCAATCACTTCAGTTTCTGCTCTCTCAAACACCATCACTTTACTTTTACCAACTTTCACCTTCAGTTTCTTTCGTTTACACACAGACTGAAATTTGTCTACCATTCTCTGGAACTCCCTTTCACTTTCAACCATCAACACAGTGTCATCCGCAAATAAACTTATCACCAAGGACCAATTTGCTTCATTCAGCCTCAATTTCACCCCTAGGCCCATCCACTTTGGCTTTCATCTCTCTCATACAACCATCCATATATATTTTGAACAGCCACGGTGACATAACACATCCCTGTCTCAGCCCTACATTAATATAAAAACTCACTTATATCACCCTCTACCTGCTCAAATGTTGTTGTCTCTGCATAAAAGGACTCAATGCCTTTCAGCAAAGACCCCCCAACACCATATATTCTTAACACCTCTGACATAGCTCTCCTATCCACCCTATCGTATGCCATTTCCAAGTCCATAAAGGCAGCATACAACTTCCTACCTTTCCCCAATATATTTCTCCACTTTTGATTTTAATGCAAATATTTGGTCCACACATCGTCTACCCTTTCTGAACCCTCCCTGCTCTTCACTAACTTTATTCCCTGTTACTTCAATCAGTCTCTCGGTAAGAACCTTCCCATACACCTTCCCTGGTACAACAAGAAGGCTTATTCCCCTATAGCTACCACATTCCTCCTTATTCCCCTTCCCCTTATACAAAGGTACAATTATGGCTCACTCTAATCCTCTGGCACCTCTCCCTGCCTCCAAGTCAATGTACATATTAGCAACATCCACTTCACCACTACCTCCCCCAAATACTTTAACATTTCTGCATTTATCCCATCCACCCTCGGTGCCTTTCCCATCTTCAACTTTCCTATTGATTTACCCCCATGCATGTCACCACCACCTCCCCTCCCGACCCCCCTTTATCACCCTCCCGACCCCCCTTTATCAGACCATCAAAATGCCTCTTCCAAACTTCTTTCACTTCCTCACTTCTACTCACAGTAACTCCATCCTCTCTTCATTCTCACGCTACCAGACTTTCCTTCTCTTTCTCTTTTAGCCTCATTCCAGAATAATTTCTTGTTTTCTTTAAACTTTTCACTCAGTTTCCTACCAAACTCCTCATCCACTTTCCTTTTACTCTCACTCACCATCCTTTTCACTTGTCTCTTACATACATTATATTCTCTATTCCATCTCTCACTTCTTCAGACACATTCCTCTGTAATGTGCTCCTATATGCCTCCCTTTTCTTCTCCATTGCACCCATCCTCATAATACCACATCTGTACACCCCTCATCCTTTTACCCACTCTTACAAACTACCCCCTAGGGCCCCTACCTCTCCACCCTTTAGAGTTTAGACCCTATTGTAGGTCACATGGCCTGTGTCGTCATTATCTGCTAAGGTGTTGCTGGTTCTCACAATGAACTATACCCTGTTCGCTACACGTTTAAGCTTATGTTAGCAGTTTTAGAGCATCATATGATGTCTGATTCACACATGTAAGTGAGTATGTAAGTGATTATAAGTAGCCTCTTAAATGTAGGTTTAACCGGAACATATAAGAGATTGGACAGCCATCATCTTTGTTTCACTTTGTATTTTTTGTGATAACTCTCACGTTGGTACAGAAAAAATGTAAAAAAATGTTGGAAACTACTAGCTAGTAATCTCCTGCTGACATTTGTGGGCAAAATGTTAACGAAAATTGCATTCTTTCCATATGCACTAAAGTACTAAAAGATACCTTACGTTATGAATTCTGTTATTCGTCATGTATATATCCATCCTCCCTTGTGGATGAGTAGTAACCGGGGGGGGGGGGGGGATTTATAACCTCTTTATCCCCGACACACACTGGAGGAATCTGTTTACTCCGAAATATACAATATTAGTGGTGAAATGACACTGGCTTTGTGGGTTGGTTAAACATATTATTTCCGTCGACAAGAGTGGTGGGTTTTATTCACCGTTTGTATGAGACCCTGCATATGCGGGCCTGGTATAGACCAAGATCAAGAGATCTTGGTAAGTTGGTATAGACAATATTGATCTTGTAACACATGACTTTAACTGAGACTTACCTTGAGCCCAGAGTGATGAGATGGTGGTGTTGTTCTTCTCGTTATTGTTCTTTTTGTTCTTGTTTACCTTGTTCTTGTTTACCCTGAGTTGTTTGCCTTGATTTGTTATTGTTGTTTGTCTTGTTATTGTTCTTGTTTGCCTTGATATGTTGTTATTGTTGTTGTGTTTACCTTGAGTCCTTATAATTATTGTTTACCTTGAGTTAATAGGCACCATAGCATTTATTTACTTCTTATATTCAGACGTGTGTAAATATATAAATAAATAAATGAATATATATATATATACCATTCATTTAATTAGCTTCATTATCATTATGTTATGTATTTAAGACTTTATTATAATTACTTTATATAGTTAATTACATTCATCATTATTCGTTATATGTTGGATTAGCTTCATTATTATTACTGTATATATTTAATTAATTTCATCATCATTATCCTTTCTTCATTAAAATATATAGGTTTTTTTATGATTGATATATAAGATTTTTCCATATTAATAAAAGAGGATAATTTTCACATTTACGAACTTCATTTCTGACTTCACTTCACCTGACTTCACTTCACTACTTCTGATTTCATTTCACTTTACCTCCTTCACTTCACCTCCTTCACTTAACTTATCTTGCTTTTACCTTTCTTCGCTATTCCTTCCTCTTACCTCACTTCACTTCATCTGACCTTACCTCACTTCACTTGTTCTGACCCTTATCCCACTTCACTTGCTTTGACATAACCTGACCTAATCTTACCTCACATTCCCACCCCCTTCCCTCTCTTACTTTTTATCTTGACCTGACCTGACATCACAGCCCCTCCCCTCTCTGAATTTTTTCTCTTGACCTGTCCTGACATCATAACTTCTCCCCTCCTCTGACTTCTTATCTTGACCTGACCTGAGTTACATCATAACTTTCCCTCTTCTCTGACTTCTTATCTTGACCTGACCTCACCTCACAACCCCGCCCCGTGCCGAAGTCAAGACACTACTGAGGTCAACCCTGGTCAATGGGGGGATTGATGCATGGAGAAGGTGAAGGAATATAAAAAGAAAAAAGAAAGAAAAGAACAGAAAGGCCCCTCATTGTGGTCAGAGGAGGAGGAGGAGGAGGAAGCTCCTTCCATATATTTAATGTTTCGTGGTAATATTTGAATGACACATTTATCTCAAATTTTCTAGCTACATATCAGGGTCCCTAAGGTGACATACATATATATATATATATATATATATATATATATATATATATATATATATATATATATATAATTGTTATTATGAATTTTGTAATTCCCGGTATATAAAAATAATGTCTAATTGTTGTTTTCTGTTAGTGTTATTAACTGTATTATAATGTCATGAGTGAGTGTGAGTGAGTGACTTGGTGGTTGAGTAAGAGTGGGTGAGTATTTATTCACTGTTTGAGTGAGTGTGTAACTGCATGGGTGGGTGGGTGAGTGAGTCATAGGGTGGGTGAGTAACTATTGAGTGAGTGAAATGGTGAGTGAGTGAGTTACCTTCATCTCTACCTTACCCATGCACTCCCCCCCCCATCACCCCATCATTCCCCCACGGCTGACCCATTACCCATTGTGGTGCTCTGGTGGTGTGTTATAATGAGGTGGTCAGTGAGAGAGAGAGAGAGAGAGAGAGAGAGAGAGAGAGAGAGAGAGTTGAAAGTCATTATGAATATGTATTTGGTGATGAGAGAGAGAAAGTCTGTTTGTTTGAGAGAGAAAGAGAGTGAGTGAGTTTGTAAGAACCATCTTATCTAATGTCCTTCCTATCATGTGTTCTTCATCTTTCGGCTATTCCCTATTTGCTCTGTCTTGTCTGTTACCCTTAGGGACCACCTGTATATCCTCCTTTACTGCATCCATAAACCTTCTTTGGGGTTATCCTCTTTTCCTCCTTCCAGGTAGATCCATTTCCAGCATCTTCCTTCCCGCATACTCCTCATACCTCCTCCATACATGACTAAACCACCTTAGTCTCACCTCTTCGAACTTTCATACATGAGCTGTCCCTCTAATATGTTCATTTCTATTTCTATCCAGCCTCGTCACTCCTAGTGGAAAACGCAGCATCTTCAATTCTGCCACTTCCAACTCTGCCTCCTGTCTTCTTGTCATTGGTACTGTCTCCATGCATACAACATTTTCACTTTCATCCCCGTAGACACACTTCTGTTACATATTACTCCTGTTACCTTTCTCTACCCACTCCATGCATCATGTACTGTACACTCTTCTTTATCTCTCTACCCCACTCTCCATTACTTTGTACAGTCCTTCCTATCATGTACATACACCCTTTAAATAATCATTGGGCACTCTTACTGCACGATACAATATGCCACACCCCAATAGTAATGCATCCCCATGTTGTTACAATAGATATATATATAGTTGTTGTGGCTTGGCTGATGGTAGTGATGGGTTTATGTGGGTGTGATAGTGGTTGATGTTCTCAAGCATTTTTATATATTACAAGCACTGGGCTTCGCCCACCGCGGGTGCTTTTGCCTGCGGCGGTGCTCGCTGCGCTCGCCCCCCCACCCCCCAATCAGATGTCACACCAGGTAGTGAAGATGTTAATGCTTATCTCTGCTAAATATAAAGGGCAATGTCTCTTCCACTTAATAATGAAGATGTTAACACTTATCTATGGTTGCATATAGGTGTATACACGCAACCGACATTTGTAACATAAAATACACCCACGACAGGTGTGACGGAATTACCACGTAAACAACCTTCAGTTGTGTTTTGACTTTTTATTAAGAGTTTTAATTTTTAGAAAAGTTTCATTTTTATATATACTTAGATTTATAGCTCCGAAGGAATCATTACACAACTTTTCAGTCCGGAGACAAGGAGAGGCGTATATTGACTGAGAATGAAAGAATGCCTGAGGCCTGAAAGACCCTGTAGAACGCGGAATAAGGTGATGGTAATAAGGTGAGATAACAAGCACGAAGGAAAATCAAAGAAATGAAAGGGAATGGCTGGGGCCGACGGAGTGCCCAAACCTCAAAAGTACTGCCAGTCTGCCACATGCCCACATCACCGGGGGGGGGGATTCACCGCTACAAAGTGGACAGCTTTGTACAGTTGGTAATACTGAGTCAGTACAGTATTGCCAACTGTATTAGTGACACATGTAAACATTAAACAACGGGATGATATCGAAGGGTTGGGCAGGCTTCACGGACGACGATATTAATAATGTTAAGAAGCAAAATGCGGTCCAAAATGCCACTAGTAATGACAAAAGTAAGTTAAGAAAGTGTGTTTTCTTATAATAATTTATAGTGTGTATGGTTGGGATTAATTGTTATTATTTTGCTTGAGTGACTTATTGCTGTTGTCAAGGTTGTAATAAGTTTGTAACTGTTGAGTTATTTTGGGGCAGGTATAGGAAGGGAATATTTACGTGTGATTACTCTATAAATAATGTTAGCCGTGTAAATTACTTATGGCTGAAATATTTAATGAATTTGGTGAGTAAATCATGTAACGTTAGTTAGTGATCATCATTATCTAACTGTTGGATAGATTTTGTTAATGTGGATACTCAGCTTTTGGAAAATAATGAAGCCTAAAATTTGTGGTTGGTTGGAAAGCTAACAAACAAATACCACTGTGGAATGAACCCTATAAGATACACGGGAATTTGAACCTAATGTCTGGATATATCTAGTTATTCCTGCAAATGATTAGGTTGGATTCGAGGAAGCTTGGACAATTTCCTTAGCTCCAATGTCTCTAAAACAAAAAGAAAAACAACAAAATCCCACCTAATATTAACTAAGACGTGTAGCTTCTCTCCCTGGTAAATATTGAAGGAATTACCGTTATTGCGTATGGGTTTTCTACCTTCATTACCCACTAAGTTAGACCATTCTAAGAATATTTTGTTTATGGCATTTTCTCCAAATGTGCCCCATTTCCAAGATAAGAGTATTTTATTCAAATGGGGCATTTTGAAATTATCCTGACCTGACCTAACCTAACCAAGACCGCATCAGACTACCGGGACCTAACCTGGACTAACTACCGGGAAATAACCCTGGTAAACTACAGGAAATGACTGGGCCAAAATATTGGGACCTAGACCGATCTGGCAACACTGCTACAAAATGGTAATTATTTCAATAAATACTGAACTACCATTATTGCATATGGTTTTTCTACCTTCATTACCCACTTATTTAGACCATTCTAAGACTATTTTCTTCTATGGCATTTCCTCAGCAAATGCCTCATTTCCCATGGGGTCCATATTCAAATGGGGCATTTTGAAATTAGCCTGACCTTACCTAACCTAACCTAGATTGCATCAGACTACTGGGACCTAACCTGAGCAAACTACTGTACCGGGAAATAACCGTGGTAAAGTACAGGAAATAAATACGGCCCATATCTCCAAGGCCAGTCTGTTGCAGAGGGGATTGAAGTATTAGAAGCAATGGGAGCTATGTATTTATTTATTATTGGTAATGGGAATCTGAATGTACATTTATTTTCCAACAGTGTCGAAGCCAGAGATACACACTGCCCGGTTCCAGTCAGACAAGGCTGGAGTCAAGGGGAAAACTGGGCTGAATCAGACAACAACGATGCCTGTAACTTACACTCCCATACCAGTGCAGGCCAGGCTCTCACACACTAAGGTAAAACTGGCATCAAGTATAGCTTCTATGACTGTATTAATACTAAGATTACAGTTATGAATATAGTATATCTATGATTGTATTAATACTAAAATTACAGTTATGAATATATCTACTGGAATGCTTGGTAAAAAAAAGTGTATGTTTTGAAAGGTATAATTGATAGATGAATACTGTTTTTCGGCGTGTATTCACTAGTATTCAGATATGGCAGGAGAACAGAGTACAGTACTATATTATGGAGTGGGAAGCAGGGTTAACAGGATGCTTAAATAAAGAATGTGGCTAGAGAATGAGTGTTTACCAAGAAAGTGTGTTACATCCAAGGAGAGACACGGAACTTGTTAGTACGGTACCATATCAGTACACCTACCAGTGGAAAGGAGAGATGCAAACCAATTGGAAAACAGAACCTCGTAAGAATTCCAGGCTATATCTCTTTCTCAGTCCTTCTATCTATATGTGATGGATACTTGGATGATAGTATAATTATGTTAGAAGAGCTTCCTTTCATGTTGATGAAATTAGTGTTCATAGGGTGTATGTTTTATGCAATCTCTATTAATCCATTTTGTCATTTCGGCAACCAGTTACGGTACAGTACGGTACTAGCACTGAGGGTTAAGCAGTTCAATTGTCTTGTATATATAATTAGTATGATATTTATGTTTGAGGAAATTTTGAAATCACCTTTGTAATTTATTATACTGTATTTCAGGAAATAAATATTTCTGGGCAGTCCCAGACCCAGTCTTCCAGTCAAGTGTCTTCAGAGTCATCTGAAAGTTCCTCCACAGAATCCCAATCTCCAGTCCCACCCTCCCCCTGCAAGTCACCCACAGGTAGCCTGATGCTTCCTATAATTGTATGGCAAAGCAAACCTCACCTCAATTTTATGGTTTAACCAGAGACAATGTTCATAAGTATATTTGGTAATGTGCATAAGAGGGTGAATTAACAGGAATAAGGAGATGATCTTTATTTTAGTTTAAATTCAGGCATGCTTCTTAAGTACCTAGTCTCAGTAAATAATTTTTATACTGTAGCTATGAGAAAAATATGTGAATTATAAATAGCAATGAAAAATATATAAGAAATATGTATTTGAAAGTCGGCATGTTTAATTTTTATACTAGTTCCAGGACGACCACCAGGTGGCCTCTCGAGCTCACTAAAGGACCCTATATCTTTAGGAGTCTAAAGTTCAGAATAGGATTCTATTGTACACTGTAATTAATTACTATTAAAATCTTATTCCTTGCCTTCAGGAAGTCATGCAATGAATGTAAAAATCCGACTTGGGGAAAATAACTCCTATGAGGTGATCCCAACAAATGGGAAAGGTGCTACTGATCCTAGTGGGAGAGAGGACATGAAGAAAGAAGGAGTACAGGAGACAGTAGAGAAGGAATTAACTTTGGAGAGATTACAGCAGCAACAGAAACTGATTGAAGAACAGAATAAGCGGAGGAGAGAACTCTTAGTTCAGGCCATTGCTGACAGGTAAGTGTTGAATGCAAAAATGTGCTTCTTTTTACAGTGAAATGGGCAAATTCTGGCTAATTAGGAACTTCAGATTCCATATACTGGTAACTAACCACTGACCAGACCTAAACTGAGTTACAGTGTATTGTTTTCTTACTGATTGAAGAATGAGTGGTATCAAATTTACCAACAGCACATTTTATTGCATAAATGTACAGTACTACTGTATTGTTAAAACTGAAAAGTGGTGTACTGTAATGTTATCCTTTAGGTATAAATCATTGTGTTATTAATGAGCCTGTGATAATGTCTGCAGATTAGAGGCTACCGTCTATAAGTAATACCGCTTGATTCTCTCAGTAGATTCTTTATTTTAAGTGTTTTGTTATCCAGTAATAGATTGAAATATTCGTCAAATTTTTTCAGGAGTCGACAAACTCAGTTTGAAGCCCAGAAATTAAAGCAGATCCAGACCGAACTGGGTAAATTGGACTCCCTGCTGTCAACTGATGTCGGGATTTTGCGAGACCAAATTGAAGTGGCCAGTCTGGAGTTCAATGAGGCCCAGTAAGTATAGGACATGAAGTGATTTCTTGCAACTTTACAATCAAGTAATTCGTTCACTGACTGAACAGGAGTAAAAAAACTTGCTGTGTGTGTATAGCCTTAATTCAGTAGATGGATGGGGCACACTCAGGAAAGATTGAGGCACAGGCAGTATTAATGGATGGATGAATCTAAATGTACTGCATGTTTGACCATAATATAACAAGTTTCCTGTCATCCCATGTTCTTATGAAATTATTAAGGTTTGCCAGTTTCACTCATGGAAACCAGAAATCTCATTAATGGATTGTGAGTTAAAGGAAGCAGGCTATCATGTGTCCTGTGAGGATACCCAATTTACTGCTTCTTACCATTTCTAAAATCACCTTTTCAGAAAGAGATATGACCGAGCAGAGCGTGAGTTCATTGAGGCCAAGCTACAGCTATTCAGTCGGCTGGAGAAGAAGGAACTGCTTACTGAACACCTCTGTCGCATTATTGAGGCCAATGAGCGGCGCAAGGCTTCCAAACTCTCCCAGTTGATGGCAGAGTTGGAGTTGGCTGATGTGGCAATGATTGGAGGAGAGACCAACCATAATACACCATCTGACCAGGTATTATTTGCTGATAATGATCCTTGAACTAGAACACATGGATGTTTTTATAGACCTGGTAACCCTTATGCACCAGCACCAGGATATGTTAAATGGCACATATCAAGTACATGGGATACACTATATGGCACACATATATCCTGACATTGTTTTTTATATGAATTAGGGTTTTGTGTCTCTAGTCTAACATGAAAGGTGTTCTGGAGTCCATACAGTATTTGCTTCCGGCCACTTTGCCTGTTTTTGCTGCCACTGTTCACACCACCACTACGGCCAGTATTGTATATTTAATACAACTCATTCTTCAATTTTCAGTTTACTTACCAGAAAGTTTTTAACAACTTTTTTGTTTAGGTACTGTAGCTATAATAAAGGTGAAGTATTCAGGGGTCGAAGAATTTAACCCAATTGGGAGTAAGGTTTAGAGGATGGTGATGTAACTTGAAAATATATTGGGTTTGAGGGCTCGGCAAGTACAAATATGATATGAAAATAGGCCCTGGAGGGTTCTTCATACATAAAAAGTTTTATCTATCTTATTATTTACAATCGACTATTATTTCAGGTGCTGCCACAGCTTGCCAGTTTAGATGAGGTGACATATGCAGCTTGCAACACCATTAAAGACCCAAAGAAAACAAGTCTTGCCCTTCAGAAAGGCTTGTCAAAGATAAATGGAGACATTCCTTTGGAAGATATCCAGAAATTAATTGATGCAGAGAAACCAGATGAAGGTACAAAATCAGAATCAGGTGTGAGTGACATCAAAGCAGACAGCTCTGAGACTGAGAGTGGAAGGGATGTGCTGGTGGCTGAAGGTGCAGCTGGTGAGGCTGATAGAGAGGAACAACAGTGTCGAGACAAAGAACAGAGATAATCAGATATGCATTCATATTTGTAGGTAGAGTTTATATGTTAGAAGAGGTATTATAAGTTTATGGTACAGTACATATATTGCAGTACAGTACATGTTGTATTGTAGTATCTTTTAGTACAGTAATGAAAATATGCTTCCATGAATGTTAGCAAACATAACTGCTGGACAATGTTACTAAAATTATAGAAAAAAATAATAGAAGAATAAAATTGGGATTATACGACATTATTAGGCTTCGATAAGTTACACAATTTGCAATACAATAGCTATAGGTATATCATTTAAGTGCAAATATGAGTGTCATAATCCATTTTCTCTCCATACATTGCTACATTTTTATGAAAACTGCAAACAGTTTTCTGAAAACAAAAGATTACGAAAGAGGAACTGTCGATAATTTATAGCAGATTGATTTTATGACTAGTTGTATCCATTTAATCAAATTTTATCATTTCACAATGTTTGTGATATAGTTTCAAGCTATATAATATAATTATAAGATGGATCATCAGTGTCCATCTTTGAATTCCGGTGTTCTCAGATTGTCTGTACAACATGAACATGGTTGTGTCTCCCAGAAATCAGGAATTAGACCAAGATTTCATCAAGTTGGTGTAGCCTAGTACATATTGATGGAATAAGTGTTTGTATGACTATGCTTTCATTGCGCTACTTAACTTTGACATGAGGTAGCAATTGCCATAAAATAATACAAATGACATGCTTCAAATCAATGTTATCACAGCAATATTCAGGTGGTTTAGACTAAAGCTTACAATATTTTATTGAATTAATACTTGAAAGTAACTTTCTGTCAAACAGATCTAGAGTTATGATGAGAATAATTTATGGGCAATAAAGAGCTTCCATGACTTCTGAAACAGTAGAACAAAATACTCTGTTACTTATTTAGGATGGTGAACATTTTGTGTCCCTGCATTTATAAATGTAATTGGACAGTTTTATATATAAGTTTGATTCACACATGCTCAAAGGTAACTAAGTATTGTATACACTAATTTGAGCAGTGTACGGGTGTAGAATCTACCAGAGCTGAAGTTTGTAGAGTGGAGTGCCACTGTGTTCTATTTTGCCATTTCTAGAGGTATCTGGCAACTTATATTTGACAAAGCAATACAGTATATTTCCCCGACTCCCAAATTACGATTATCTAGAGCTGGACTTCCAGTTAAATACAACTTTTATAATGTAAGGCCCCGTCCACATGATCAGACAAACATTGCTACCAAAATCAGTTCCAATACACATGTTTGGTAGGTATGTAGCAGGCATGATAGTGTGGAGCCTGCTGGGAACTGCTAAAGAAGCAGGGGAAACAAACTCAGGCTATGGCCGGTCGTACTTGGCTTGCCCTTTAGTAGAACACTACTACAATGGACATTGCCTTGTATATTTTAGAAGAAAAAAGATTATCCACATGCTTCCAATTTTCAAGATAAGTAATGCTCTTTTATCCAGATTCTTCCATATGTGCCATGTTTAATGCAGATTTGGGGGTACAATAAATCCTGCCCATTAGCTTGTTCTCAACATGTAAGATATCACACAATCCTCAGTCATGCAAATAAGAGCTTAATTATATTCAAATTTATCATGGAAATATATAAGTAGTGTTCTAGTTTACTGAAGCCATACTACTGTACTTTCTTTTTGTGTGATAAAACTATTTCTTTACTCTCCTACATTCCATTAGTGATGTGGGCAATACTTTAAGGGTTTTGGCGCCCCTACGGCCCCAGCCACTAGCTTTTAGTTCTTCAACTGTCCCTCTTTTCTTTTTATTTCCTTCCTGCTTGCTGTCTCACCTTTTTCTGGCGCTATAGGACCTCACTGTTGCGGCGCCTAATATCAATCAATCGGTTGTCTGTTTTCCCCTACTTAACCTCTTTCAGCCTTTCCTTTCCATTTAAATCATCTCATCTTCTCTTGTTCTTTCTTTTCTTCTCTTTATGCCCAATTTTCCCACATGTAGATTTCATTTCAGTAACTTGCAAACTCTCAGCATTAACTATAATGTACAGTATCAATGGAAATTTTGAATAATAATTGTAGTACATAAAATTTTATACCATTTAGGTATAGGTTAAAACAGCCCGGTGGTGTAGTGGTTAGTACGCTCGGCTCACAACCGAGAGGTCCTGGGTTCGAATCCCGGTCGGGTGGAGACAATTTGGGATTGTTTCCTTAAATGTGTAACCCCTGTTCACCTAGCAGAGAATAGGTACGGGACGTAAGTCGAGGAGTTGTGACCTCGCTATCTCGGTAAGGCCCCCCCTGGGGGTAAGGGGTCCTTCACATTTGCGTGTCGTAAAAGGCGACTAAAAAGGTTGGGCGGTTGGGCTTGCGACCCTCCCCCGTAAAAAAATACGACTGCAACAGCTAAACAATGACTTGCCTCGGACTGACCAAGGCAATTCATTGTGGCCACCCCTTCGGGGATTAAGGTGTCTGGCAATAGATAGATAGAGGTATAGGTATTTACACAGGACTGAAATGTATTGTGTTTTTAGTGTGGTTGGAAGAAATGTGAGATGGCACAAAATATTTCATACATAAAGTGTTTAATATATTCTTTTTATGCATTTATATACTTTAGGTTATATGGTAGCTACTTATCATTAAATATAGTGTTGTGCTAATTGTTATTTATCTTTTGTAGGTTTATATTTGTTTACTCAAGATGTGGTATATATATTATAATACTTAAGAGTACAGGGTGTCCCTAAGTTTCTTGTGCACTTTAAATGATCAATAATTGTACAGTGCACAAAGATTGGCGGGACAGCTTGTACTATATCTAAGAACTGGTACACAGACATCTTGAAAGGTCTGTATTGTGTAATTTCATACATTCTGATCAATTCAGTCAAATACACCTGTGATTATGAAGGAGATTGATCTGGATATTGATATGGGCATGAACCCTACCTCCAGAGACAATATATTAAAAAGAACAAAACCTATGTAGTTGAGCTGGATTCATACTTGGCACATCACTATACACAGTCATATGAATATGAATTGTAGCCTTCATTATCTTCAATATGACCTTGCAGTTCTACCAACGACTTAAGTTAGTTAGAATATTACATAGTAAGTAATAGCAGTGCTCGTGATATGCAAGCAAAGGCATCCATACTTCCAAGTACAGTACTGTACCACAATTAATATTGCCGGTTCTCTCTCTCCAGTGGTTGCCAACCCAGGGATTATTGCCTTATAAATTTGGAGCACTGAGCTAAAAAGAAGTTGTGAACAGCTCAGTATCTGAAATCACTGCTGGCGCTTCACATTAATTAATATCCATCACATAATTTATCTTGGTTAAGGCAGAACACCTGACTAGCATTTAAACTTATACGGTAGTCTAAACATTGAAGGTTTAAACTCTGTAAGAGGTATGTGATACAACTATGATAAACAACAAATGTTGCATTAGATGTGAGAAGTTCCAACAATATTGATGTTGAGCAATGGAGAAACCTGCCACTACAATGGTACAGCTCCGGACAAAACTCTCGACTCGGTTGGCAGCATTTGGCATCTCTGAATCTTGAGAGAGAAGCACAAACTCCACTGGCTCTAAATATACATACACCGTACCTCCCTCAGATAGCACACACACACACAATTAATATTAAGATTCAGTGAAAAGCTCCCCCTAACCTCAACCTCCATCCCCTTACGAGATGCCAAATGCTGCCAAACAAGTCGAGAGTTTTGTCCGGAGCTGTACCTTCATATGTGTAGGATCTTTGCTATATCCCTCATGTTGGACTCTCATATTACTGATACCACTTGTTGTACTTTGGGGCTTCATACTTTACTTGAAGTATAGCATGATTATATCAGTGAATTAATGGTCTTAAAACATCTGAACTCATGTGATGGGCAGTTAATGCAGAAAGTCACAGACTAAATTAGAACACACTTGACAAGGAATACTCTAATTTTTGTAAATAATTCTCATACTTGTTTGGGAAAGTGTTCTTGCTGCCTCAACATATTGAAATGGGAGTGCTTTATCTCACTTGTCTCAGGTTTTATACTGAGAGTAAGAGCTTCAACATTCAGGGTTATAAACATAGGATGCACAGGTTTCATTATTATCAGACACTGGAAATCTTATGCTACCCTGTTATTTTGGCATATCACATTAGAAAAATCATGACATGCAATGAATTTGTAAATTTATTATTGGAATTTTTTCTTGTCTCTACAAGAGAAACTCTGGGCATAAAACATTTGCTCACAACCAGCAGGAGTTCATATTTAGGGTGTTAATGTTTTTCCTTTGTGCATGAATGAATTACAGTATACTGTATAGTTTAATTGTTGATTTACTTGTACTGTACCATCTTAGCACTAAATGTGCTATGTGGCCTGGCAATATTATTTTTCATCAAGTTAAATATCTGTCTGAAAGTTGTTGACAAAGAAAGGGTGGAATAGACAAGCCTTGTGTGATGCTGACTTTACAGTCACTATTGGTCTGTCCCTCTGATTCTGTTATTGTTTTATATAGTCAGGATTTCTTGATGGAAATGCAGTTAGTATGCAGCTGCTCATTAGGTGTGAAATAACTGTTAATGTTTTTATGTCTGATGTGTTTTGAATTTTAAATAATAGTTAATTAGATGAGGGATTGTATTGTAACTTCTCCCAATAGTGACTGCTTTACCAGTTGGGTTATTACAGTACAGTACCACTGTAGGTGTTGAATTCAAATACATACAGTATTTGATACTTTGCTGTGGGATAAATATATGACAAGAGATTCTTCCATAGATATTTTAGTGATAAAATTTAAATCTTTAAATCTGCAATTTCAAATATGCTTTGGTTAAAGTCGAAAAATTGACCCAAATTGCGTTTTGGAAATATGGGAGTAGTCAATTGCTTTATGTGTTTATCCCTCACATGGCTGCTGCTTTATTGTATCTCCCTCCGTATGTGTCACAGTAGACCCTAGTGACCTTGTTGACTATGCTTGTCGTGTACAGTATTGTATATGGATCCTCGAGTCTCTATCATACTCCTATTCTGTTACACGTACAAGCTCCTCTCTTATTTGTTAATTTTCTGTTCCCATTATTCTATCAAGGTGCTTGTTTTTGTTTTTTATTAATATTATTGAATTGAAACTGCCTGTATATCTGAGGGGAAGATTATGTGCGTTACTGTATTAATACTGTATAGACACACAATTATCTGAGGGTATGGTTTTATAGGTTACAGAATTCTTTTCTACAACTGTACCATTTTTCTGTTATCATATTGTATTGGTAAATGGTACAAGTCATATACTGTACTGTAATTATGTACATCTGATAACATAAGCCTTCAGTGTCAAACTTATCATTTTCAATACACTGTAGTATGTAATATGAATAATTTGCATGAGATAGTAATGAGTGGTTGTGAAAGGGCATTTTATCATAGCTGTAATATTTTATAATTTTGCTATTAAAACTAACTTGAATTTCAAATGTAGTGGCTCACCATTTGCGAGTTTGAATACAGTACTTGTAGATTTTTTTGGAAATTTACTTAATACTGTATATCAAGGCCATGCCTTTTCTGGAGTTGTTCACCCAGTGGTTCACAGAGCTTTTGCAGGCATTTACAATGAAATAAAACTGTTCTATCAGTAATACTGTTTAGAACATTATAATTCTCCATATACTGTCCAGCCCACTCATTATCATCAATCAAATGCCAGCAGTTATGAATAATCCTGATTACCTTACATTTCCTCCCAAGGTTTTCAAATGGCTAAAAAAAAAATATATAAAATGATAGACAACATGCTTTAATTAGTAATAACATTTAATCCAGTGCTGTACCATACAAAATGTTAAATATGTCTTGCTCCCACCACCACCTCCAAATTGGTCCAGTGATCAATGCCTCCTTATGGGAAGCTGAGTCATTAGAGTTGCATAAATCTCTCTTCAACTTCTAATTCATGATTCCTAGTTCTACCTCTTCCACTACTGTCAACTTGCTAAAGGAATAGACAACGACAAACATGAACTGAACTAATCTGGCTTGGCCTTATGATGGCCCTGGCTTAGTTGGTTATAACCAAATTGTTCTTCCTGAAAAAATCTGACGAGAATAATAATTGTATGAGAAAGGGAAAAGACTGCTCCTGTGATAAACTTTTTAAGTTATCAGTCTTGTCATTCAATCAGAGGTGGTGTTAGACTGTTGTTGTTGAAGTTCCTCAAGCTGGTTGGCAGAACAGCCCCGGGCTCCTGAGGAAGGCCATGGTCTGAACTGGACATTCCCACTATGCCCTCAGAGAGTGCATGAGGGATAACTGTTAGACAGTTATGCCTCATGCTGCTTGGTAATACTGTACTAACCATCTCGTGCTCAAATATTTACACTTGTCTTAAGATTCTGATACTGTATGTACTAAAATAACAAAGGATCAATTGTAACTGATAAGGTTACCAAATACAAAAAGTTTACAGTCGAGATAAAAATAATGATACTGTATATCCCATATCTTTATATACTGTACTCAGGACATCAAAGGATGATGCAACATGTCTTGCTGCTGAAATTAACATCATTATAATATGGGCTACTAAAAACTACTTGAGCTATATCTAGTCATTCCTATTGTAGTATTGAGTGTAAAGTAGCATGGCAAGTGGTAACACACTGTTCCTAGCTGGCAACGGGCCACCTTTATACTAACCCCTCCTCTCTCCCTTTTCAACCTATCCCTTTTGGGCTGACTCCACTGTTTTTGGATGCCATTCCCTCCCTCTTGGCCCTTTCTTCACCACTACCAATCTATATAACAGGCCAGGCAGCCAGCCCTCACCCTCCTTCCTTGAACGTTCGTACCCCTGGAAAGGGATAATCTTTAATACAGTATATGTGTTTTTACTCCATTTATATTCTATTATGATTTTTACCCATTTTAACCAAATACACGTGATTTATGCCTTAGAAGTATATACAGTATTTTGCATTGATTTGTGTTACTTCTGTAATATTAGTTAAAAAATTAGAGTGTTCTGTGATGTTTACCATTCTCACTCATGTGAGAGGGGTACCTTTTTAAAAATTTGGTATTTGAATGTGTAAAAACTGTTTGTATAGAATAATAACAGGATTCTGATAAGCATTTTATAGCTCTTCATATTTGTAATTATTAAATTTTGCACTAGTGATAAGTTGAAAAATTGGATCCGACTTGCACCTGAGTGGGTAAAAGAGTGAAGAAATTGCCTGCTATGGGTGTTAAAGGTGCAAAAGTAATGGAATAAACTTGTATGATTTGTGAGACTAAATGTTTAGTAAGTGGCTGACTGATGAATGGCAAGACTACAGGAATGGCAACACAAGAGCTTGCATGAATTTTTGCTATCATTGTACCGAGTCCTAAATTACTGTATTTTACTTAGATTTTATTCCTATATCTATCTATCTGTAGCTCTGATGCCTCGTTCCCTCGGGGAACTCCCTCCAAGAGGGTGGCCACGGCACAAGTGTCTCCGGTTGTATCTGTTCCAACACTCCCTCATTACTTGGTCAAGCCTTCCTCTGCCCCTCATGTTTCTCTCCTTTACATACTCTTACACTTTGTTCTGCCTCTCACACCAGGTGCCACAACTTCACTTCCATACACCTTCTTTACAAACTCCACACCTTGCATTCTCTCTACACGTCCAAGCCACCTCAATGTATTACACTTCACTCTCTCAACCACTCCACACTCTAAACCAATTGCCTTCTCACTCATACCACATCTCTTATACACACTTCCATACCCTCGGAGATACCAGCACTGCACAACCCTCCCTCCCTCTTCCTTTACATTTCATTCATTCTTGTTCACACTATACCTCCCTCCATTCCCTCCCACATCACACTCTCCTCCAGCCTCACACTTTTCCACTCCCCATCCTCTCGTGTGTGTTTCTGTCACTCCCATCACATCCACTCCTCCATTCTTAAGACATTCAATTATTTCTTGCCTCTTCATCCTTTCAACCATCCCATTTACATTCACTGCTACTACTCTCATGCACCCCCCCCCCTCCCCCCCGGCAGCCATATCTGTCCACTCCCCCACTGGGGGGCCGCTGATGGCTGGCAAGGCCAATGCAGCGCTCATTCCCGGAGGGACATGGGCCGTCAGCATTAACAAAAAGGGTCACACTGATGTTAAAAACTAAAAATATATACCGGCATACAATTTCTAAAACCTATAACCTAACTTCTAAAGTGGTATGATACTCAACAAATATAACATGAATGGCTCAAAAAGTAACATCCGTATTATAATTCATGTACAGTATGGCTAAAACATACATCAGTCCTTAATATTGAAGAAGATCCTGTGATGTCAATGACTAACTAAAAGTAATACTATGTCTGCTCTAATATCCTGGTTTATACAGTAGGTTATTGCTTAAGTACAGTATTTCTTTAATAGGAAAGGTGGCTGCCTTGGCTGTGTCTTACATTTTATTGAATGCAAGTAAAGAAATTTGGAGTGGTGGTAATCTACTCAAATATATTTGTGCCTTATTCCAGTTATTATTTGAATTTTTGTACTTTTATTGCCTTTGCAGTTTTCTGTACTGAAATGTTAAATATGTTATTTGCCAGTTTTATGAAAGTGGATGTGCTGTATGGTATCATATTAAATTTGTTGTTGGCAAACGAAGTTGAATAAAATTTAATATGGTACAGTAATTTGGTTCTTCATGTCTATTTTACTACTGAATCCTCATAAACCTATAGGAAACTATTAGGATAGGTAACTACAGTACAAGTATACTCCATTTTTTTAACCTAGTGAAACTGTACTGATACTGGCTTCCTCCTGACAATCCTAGACAAAGAATAAATACACTACATACCTGTACAAAGTGATGGAGAAAATTTTGTCCAATGAAGCATCCCTATCTCGATCTTGTTAACATCTGATGAAGCCATTCTAGTGACTGTAAAATAATCCCTTTGACACATAAGGGTTGATTCACACTATACTTGCAAGTACACGGGCAGTAACCTGACCTTCACCTCACAGGATGAAAACAGCATATATATATATACAGTATATACAGTATTATTATGAATAACTTCAAGGGTATCCAAAGTGACGACTGTTCCTACAAAAAAACACTGCGAGCACTGTGGGAAAGCCCGGTTCAGGAGCTCGGGGCTGATCGGCCAGACAGCTTGAGGAACTTCGACAATAATATAACTTGATTAACCTAAATACAGTAGTGTTTGGCTTCTTTTCTAAACTGACGTTCACTTACACATGTTTTACCAATAATTCCATTTGCTGTAGTACTGTACACTGTACTATACATTTACGCCTGTCAATCTTTGAAATAGCGTCAAGCAAGGTGTAATGGTCACATTTGTACCCCATTTATTATCTATTAGTTCCTATATAGAGAGGTCGGACAATGAGGATGGTACAGGTGGGAATGTGAGTGTGTACATGTTCTGTACATGAATAGTGAGAGTACAGTACTGTACATTGCTTTATGGGCATTGTTTTGCAGTACTGTACTGTACTGCACAAGAATTAACACCACAAATGGAATCCCAGGAATATACTGTACAAACATGGAGCCTCAAGCTTTCATCTGTATTTCAAGACATTTTAAAAAAGAATACAGTTCCTTTCTTTTAAAATACCTTGAAACTGGATGTAAATTCCATTAGAGCTTCACCATATTAAAAGTTGTTCAACCATCAGGATAGGATTACCATTCATTGAAATCTCTTCCAGTCTTGCCTATCATGCATAAGTTCTTTTGTTTTGTCCATTTTTATTCCATACTTTCTTGCATAATCCTTCACCATACCATATCATCTTCTCCTAGGCTTACCCCTTCTGTTTTGTTCCTCAAAAAATCTTTTTTCACTACTCATGTACAGTACTGTATTATTTATCATTTGCACAAAACCATAGTTATTATCTCAGAACATGTTCCTCTTTTCTTTTATCAAATGATTTACTCATTCCACACCTTTCATGGATTTCAGTTTTCCTCACCTTGTTAATTCTTCGGACTATACGCACACTTCTCATATTCATGAATCCCTAAGACTTCACAACCATAAGAGTGGGGGATTAACACTCCTTCATGATTAAGTAATCCTCTTGCAGCTACTGTACTTAACCCACTAGTTATAACCATTGCTTTCATCACACCTGCTACTTTTCTCTTCTATATTCCACTATCTTTCCATGTTTTCCTCACTTATACAATAATTCCCGAGGTACTTGAACTCCTCAATATCTTCCAGAATTTTACAATCCACTTTCACATTGATCACTAATTCGTCCAACCTTTCTATTATCACCACTTTGTTCTTTCTCACATTAACTTATAAACAGCGGTGTTCCCACATCTCTGCAAAGCTCACCACGAATCATTCTAAATCTCCCTCACGGCTAACCAACAGCACTGCATCTTCAAGTTTGGCAGAGACCAATTTTCTTCACTTTACAACATTTTCATTCTTCTTTTCAATAATCTTGCCTTAACCTTATGCATCACTCCATCCATATACACACTGAACAACCAAAATAAATACTTTCAATAAACCATAACAAACATTTTACATAAAATTATTCACAGATTGTATATTACAATATATAAATGCTCATACAAGGATTGTATCCTTAGAATGGGAAGAAAGCAGGCTACTCAAGATTACTAAGAGGATTGAAAAATGAAATGAGGGGGACTAAATAGGGAGAGAGCAATGAAGGGTAGACAGGTCATAGGATCACTGGGGAGGATTATGAAGGGTAGAAGAGTGAGTATGGAAGTGAAAAGGGGACTACGGAATAGTATAGTCCTGCCAACACTGACATATGCGTCAGAGACATGGACATGGAGTAGGGCTCATCAGTCTAGAATAGGTGCAGTGGAAATGAGTAACTTGAGAGGAGCATGTGGGGTGTCTAGGTGGAATGGAGAAAGTAATGAGAGTGTGTATGAGTGAGAAGGCATTTGGTATTGAGTGTGGAGTGGTTGAGAGAGTGAAGTGTAATACACTAAGGTGATTTGGATGTGTAGAGAGAATGCAAGGTGTGGAGTGTGTAAAGAAGGTGTATGGAAGTGAAGTTGTGGCACCTGGTGTGAGAGGCAGACCACCAGTTAGATGGCAGAACAAAGTGTAAGAGTATGTAAAGGAGAGAAACGTGAGGGGCAGGGGAGGGCTTGACCAAGTAAGGAGGGAGTGTTGGAACGAGGCATCGGTTATAGATAAATAAATAGACAGACTAATCATCCTGTGCACATACAATTTTTTGAAAACTTTTGCTGTGATCATATTCAGTGAAATTTTCGGTACCAAGACATTTCATAAGGTACACACACAGTATTATTCAAAAGTCACATAACTGAACCAGGTGTTACTTAATACATTACAATTAAGTACACAGTAGAGAATAATCTCTGCATTTCTCCCAATTTCCAATACAGTACACTACCAGATACTCAAACACTGGTAACCCAAAATTTCTTGGTATAACCGACACCATAAATGTACTGAAAATATAGATGAATGATCAAGAGATGTAAGGGGAGGTAGGCTGCCGCTGTTGAAGTTTGATGCTGTCCCAGAGCCAATTGACAGTTACACGCTCACCCTTGAACTCTGCTGGCACTGCTGCACTCTGAGGAAATCATATGCATGTTATTTCAAGTGTTTTGAGGTACTGTATAATTATTCACAGGTACCAACAGCATACATCACCATATTGTTTCCTGTCCTTTCTTTGGTATTACTGTACAGTAATTGTATCAGACAAGAGGCAATATAGGACATTCTCTGCTACAAAATTATTAAAACAGAGAATAAAATATGTACCTAACTTGTGAAAGCTATTCACTCTCTAGTTATTGTGGCATTTGGTCAGCATTGTTATGGAATACCTTATTTATCAAGTTGATAGTGCACTGTACTGTGTGAACTATAGCATGAGACCACAATTAGCATAGAATGACTTTTGCGATAAAACACCCTACCTTACAACAGTTTATTATTTGAGTACAGGTAGTTTCCCAAATGTAAAAGTGATTAATTGGGTAGATAAAAAATGTAGCCTTATAGATGACAGCTTTGGAATATCTGTACTGAGTACACGACTAAGTGTTTGATTGAGTTCAGGTAAGAAGGGAGTAAATGTGTATGTAGAGTCAGTAGATATGAGAAATGAATGTCTATGTGAAACAGAAAAAGATGAAAGAAGACCCTGTACCATGAGGAAGAAGACAAGAGAAGAGGGACAGTAGGCACACTGGAAATAAGGGACAGTTGAAAAATTGCTAGGGAACAGCATGGGTCTGAAGGGGCACAAATACTGTACTCTCAAAGTACTGCTTAAATTACCAGACAATATCCCTCCTCCTCCTTACAAGGTGCCAATATGGAATGTACTCTTTTAATTTTTCTTATATGTTGCTTTACTTATATATAAATAATTGTACAGTTGCTGTTGACTAAGTGCTTTTAATTTCTGTACATTTTCAACCAGTACATATTTTTTATCAATTAATCCAACATCAGCCATCACCAGAGAATGATCCACTTAAATAGCTACTCATGTATAAAAGAACAGTCCAAGATCAATCATATACAAATACAGTACATGGCTAAATGAAACTGAATTTATAACTAAGTAATGGTGATCCAAACAATTTTCTAGTACAGATTGGTCTGATTTGCTCCAACAAGGACTGCTTTTTATCTCACCTTGTCTGTAGTGATGATGTGGCTGGCCTCAGCTGTCCTAAACTCAGGTACAATTTCGCCCCCATAACTGTTCTCTAAGTTAAGGAGTGGTAGAACAAAAAGCACTAACATCATAACAGAATGTACATTGAAGCTAAACCAGTACAAAATCAAAAGTTATGAAACTTACCACTTGGAATGAAAATACAGAACATTAATAATAATCAAACAAATAAGGTACGGTAACGGGGACACTGTAATAGACATTATGATAGTACAGTACAGTACAGTACAGTACTGTAAATTATTTCCTAATGGTAAATTTCTACACTCAATATTGTAGAGGCAAACTGTGGTTGGTAAAGGCTTGCCATCTCAGTATCAGGAGACATAAATTAGGTAATCAGATATAAGGCCCTTAACAGGCCTTATATAATATCAGTTGTTGATACTTAGTTCCTTAACATAGACTATACTGTAATGAATGCATATACAATTGGACACAGGAATGGGTGGTACAGCCCAGGTGAAAGATACTTGTCCCATATGAGTAACCAGTGTCTATCAGGTACAGTACTGTACTTGCTTTTTATTACCATGCTCAATACAGACATCTGCCCCTGATGTCACCTATCTGGCACTAAGGAAGTTGATATTGGCAGAAATTAACCATCTTTCACTTGGGCTGTACCACCCATTCATGTGTCTAACTGTACAGTCGGCGGCAAAAGTCATGTCGCCTCAATCAGCACGTCTTCAAAGATAACATAAAGGTTAATCATCGAATAACACATTTACCATACAGAAATACAGTACGGTACAATATCCAGGGGTAAATTAAGATACATCTCAGTTTTTCCAGTTACGAGTCCGTGAAGCTTATATTTCCGTACTTACTTCATGACTTGGCAGATGTGGCAACAGGACATTTGCCGCCAACTGTACAGTCAGCGGCAGAAGTCGTGTCGCCTCACCTGCTTCACCAAGACATGCAGTGTTCATGGACCTGAGAAATACACACATTTTCTACACCTAATAATCTCGAGTCTATGAACATTGGGTACCGTACCTGGGTGAAGCAAGTGCGGCGACAAGACTTTTGCCACAGACTGTACTGTACCAAATATTTTCTTTTTCAAGGGAAAGGTTTGATCAAACCAAGAAGGGAGTGTTGGAATAGGGAGGGAGAGCTGGAGACTCTTGTCATGGCCACCCATTTGGAGAGAGGCAACAGAGCTATAGACAGAAGTGGTAGAAAAGAAAATTCAACGAATACCTAAAAATACATACCAGTATATTGAAATAGCCCATGGGTCATAGTACAAATTGGCTATAGAAAATTAATAACCAATTCCATATGCTGTACAACAAAATAACATTCCTTTATTCACAAAAATCATTTCTCCAAGAGGCATGATCATCATTCAGGCAATAGTATGCAAAATGAATATGTACAATATAAGTTGCAAAAGTATTGGCAATGTTAGCACAGCAACATGTTGGTCTGGAAAATGCTAACAACACTTTAAAAACAGGACAATATTCAATGGAAGATTACAATACTGGAACACATTTATGATCATAATCTATTGTACTACTGAGAAGGCAGATGCAGTATACAGTATTGCAAAATTTGGAGTAATTCTTTATATTTATTATAAAGGTTAACTACCATCTACAGCTCATACACTACTGCAATCCTTTAATGGAATAAATGACAAAGTGGACTGTAGGTGATGAAGATTGATGTTTATAGTAGATGTACACTTCTTGTTCTTGAAATTAAAAACATCAAACTCCTTTGCATTAAAATAAGTGAACACTAATGAAGTACATTCTTGGAATTATAAGTGCTTCAGATATTTGATCTTGGTTATGGTGTGTAGTATTCTGTACTACAGTACCAACTCTTAACCTATTGTAGTACAGTACTTGAACATACTGTAATGTACTGTATGCAGTAGAAGTGTGTGAGATACTCTGTACATGGTACTAGCCTATGCACCAGTAGTGGATGAACACTAAAGCCTTATCATAAAATTTTACTTGCTTTATATGTATGTTTTTTAATATAATTTTTCAATACGTATAGTACACTTATCTTTTGTAACTTTACAGTACCTACAAGAACTGTATACTGATTTATTAATGACACTATTTTTCTATATGTAATGCATCTCCCAACATGTCCATTATGGACAAAATATAATTAGGCCTACAGCACCATAATAATTTACAATATTATTTTCTACACAGTAGTCCAGTAATGTATACAACTCTCAGCACCACAGGTCTATTGGTGCACTAGCCTATATAGTATTGCAGAGGTGAGGATTAGATTGTGGCATGTTGCAGTGAGTAAAGGTAGAAGTGGTTGAAGGAGGCCGGCTCAGGTCAGGCCTCAGCAGGGAGTACAGGATCAGGTGCATTGAGGGCAAAGCCATGGTGGCGAAGGGATTTGAGGATAGCAGAATATACAGCAGGGTTCTCAATGGTGGGAGGGACCACAATGGCCTTGTCTTTGGCCAGATCAGCAATAGTCTTTCTAGCTGTCTTACCAGAGCGTGTCCTAGGCAAGCCAGGAACCATGACAGTGTGACGGAATGCAGCCACAGGACCCACTACTCGTCGCACTAATGCTACCAACTCTTTTCCTACTTCCTCCTCTTTTGGAACATTTTCTTCTTGCAACACATACAGGCCCAGGGGCACCTCACCCTTCAGTGAGTCTGGAATACCCACCACTGCAGCATCTATCACTAGAGGATGTTCAAGGATGGCTTCTTCTAGTGCCAAGGTGCTCAGCCTATGTCCTGCAACATTGATTACATCATCATCTCGGGCCCTTACACTAACATAACCTTGGGCATCAATCAGTCCTGCATCCATGGTGTCATAGTGGCTAGGGAACTTTGTGAAGTATGTCTCAGTAAATCGGTCAAAAGCATTATAGAGGGTATTCATACAGCCAGGAGGAAGAGGGAGGCGGCTCACAATGCGACCAAGTTCACCAGGTTCTACATCACTCCCATCTTCATGTACCACTCGCAGGCCGAATCCCATAAAAGGCTTGCCAGTGGCACCACGTGGGGGATACAGAGGCATGTCTAGGCCAGCACAGTGAGCTGTGATGGCATAACCTGTCTCAGTCTGCCACCAGTTGTCAAGGATAGGCACACCAAAGGCATTCTGGGTCCACTCTCTTGTTTCATGATCCAGTGGCTCCCCAGCAACAAACAAATATTTTAACGAGTCCAGGTTGTGTTGAGATCCATGTGTCACCTGAGGATCTGCCTTGATGATGGAGCGCAATGCTGTTGGTGCTGTGAACATGCCAGCCACACCATGCTGTGCCACCACACGGAAAAACTGGCCAGCATCAGGGGTTCCAACAGGCTTCCCCTCATACACTATGGTGGTGTTGCCAGCCAAAAGTGGGGCATAACAGATGTACGAATGGCCCACAATCCATCCTAGATCAGACGCAGCCCACCACACATCTCCAAGCTCCATGCCATAGATGGTCTTCATGGTCCAGGCCAGTACAGCTGCATGTCCACCAGATGGTCTCACCACACCTTTAGGCTGCCCAGTTGTGCCTGAAGTGTACAGCACATAACATGGGTGATCTGAGGGCACAGGTACTGGGTCATGGCGATGTGCCCTGGCCACCACCTCCTGCCAGTCATGATCACGTCCTGGCTGGAGTGAGGCCTTGGGGAGTTCAGGACGCTGCAGAACCAGGCAATGTTCAGGCTTGTGTGCTGATAGTTGGATGGCCTGGTCCAAGATGGGTTTGTACTCCACCACCCGGGAAGGTTCCACTCCACAAGATGCTGTTAGCACTACTCTGGGTTCCAGGTGGGACATCCGAATGGCCAGTTCAGGAGCTGCAAACCCACCAAACACCAGAGAATGAACAGCTCCCAATCGCACTGTTGCCAGCATTGCAACCACTGCTTCTGCCATCATGGGCATATATATCATGACACGGTCACCACGTCCCACCCCGAGGTCAGCCAGGGCCCCTGCTAGCCGAGACACTGCCTCCTGCAGCTCTAAGTAGGTTAGACTAGTGAGGCTGTTAGTGATGGGGGAATCGTGTATGATTGCCAGCTGATTGCCCCTCCCTGCTGCAACGTGTCTGTCCACAGCATTATGACAAGTGTTGAGCTCCCCACCCACGTACCAGCGGGGAGCATGTAGAATGGTAGAATCCAGTACCTTGGTGTAAGGCGTTGTCCACTCTATTCCACCACCCACTTCGTCCCAAAAGGCTTCACGGTCGTTAATAGAGCGATTGTAGAGATGTTCATACCTGTCATTGACTCCTGTACCTGCCTTGGTATGTTGTCCTGCAACCCTCACGCCTCTCCTGACAGCAGCGTCTGTCCACCCACCCACCAACCTCATCAAACCTGCTCGCCACACCATCTTTCTGACAAATCCACACTACTTTTAGTTTTATCCCAGTCTCCTACCTAGACGGACCCCACTACCCTACTTCTTGACTCGTACTCACGGCATCACGCAGCAACCAGCAAAGTTTTGTTGTTGTTGGCAAGTGACAAGTTGACAACAACACGTCGTACATCTCCCCAACACACTTCATAATTATTTACATGTCAAGCTTTAACAGCCTCTTAATGAGACGAAGAATGATAATAGTTCTATTTATTAACCATATCTCAAAAACAATAATTATAACCAATGTGAAATTTACTATAATAGTAGGGGTGGGTGGTGAAAAACTAGCTCATACGTCTGGCAGCAAGGCGTCATTCAACAAGTGTAGTAGTGTACAGTGTTGCCAACCGTAGGGTAATCGCCCCTATATGTAGGGCATTTCGACCTCAAATCCTTGTCTGTAGGGCGTAGGGTAATTTTACAGAATCATAACGAAACGTAGGGCGTTACAACATTTTGGTATAAGTGATAACATATTTTGTAACAATAAAATATCATATAAATGGTATAGATATATGTTAAAAATGTATTGCTTAAAAATATCTATTACCTTCAACTACATAAAAAATAAAACACTTCAAAATTCAACAGTAGGTAGTATAAAATGCTTCTCATGAATCTGCCATTGCCACTCCCAAAAAGAAGAGGCGGTACCGAGGAGAGCTAGAGAAAGAAAAGGAAACTCCCAGGAAACAAAAGGTTAGAGATGTATTGTTATCTTGCCTATTTTATACTGATCCTTTTATTGTTGTTTAGTTATATATTTCTACTACATTTCATTTACGGTTCATTTTGTACCACCGGACTGATCGAGGCCCAATATTATTGAAACTGCATATATTCAAAAGAAAAAGAACATTTTTGTTTATATATTATTATAAATAAAACCTCCAAGTAGTTGAGGAATATTTTTATCCTAACTTGCTAATTACGATTGTCTGACATACTATTACGTACATTTTGTGGACATCCTTGGGTTACTGTACGTGTAATCTGGTTCTACGTGTGTCAGCTCTAGTATTAGCTTTGTTTTACTTGTAGGCATACAATCCAGACAGTTTAGCTGGTATAATTGTGGCAGTTCTAGTGCTGTGTTACGTGTCAATTTTGGTGTTATCTCTGGGTCTGCTCAAGTTGTGTTAGTGCCAGTTCTGTTGGTTCTCAATGTCATCTCTGATTGCTACAGATGTCATCACATCACTCGTGTTATCAGAAGGCTATACAAAGTCAATCATCCTTGAGTATTATCTTCATACTGCTGTTATGTATGAATTAACTCTGCTGTCATGTCAGTTACTGTTATGCCCATCATGCTGTTCTCGTTTGCCTGAGTTATATAATTGTTAATTTCATGCCGTCAGTAATTTCGGTAAATATTGAATGAATTACCATTATTGCGTATGGTTTTTCTACCTTCATTACCCACTAATTTAGACCATTCTAAGACTATTTTCTTCTATGGCATTTCCTCTGCAAATGCCCCATTTCCAAGACAGGGCATATTTAAATTAACCCAACCTTACCTAACCTAACCTAGACCGCATCAGACTACCGGGACCTAACCTGGGCAAACCACCAGAAATAATCATGATAAAGTACAATAAATGACTGGGACAAAATACTGGGACCCAGCCAGATCTGGCAACACTGCTGCAAAACGGTAATTCTTTCAATAAATATCGTAATTTCTTATACTTGTGTCACAATATCAAGTTACCTTATATTTTTAACCTCCCAACAGGGTGCAGAAACAATTTCAAGATTGGATCCACATATAATCCTGATTGAAAGTATGTACTAATCAGCAGAAATAAGGAAATAGGGCATACATGTGGTAATATGTAACAGGCAAAAAAGTTCAATGGTTAACCTACTACTGCAATGAATTAACAAAAAATAAGTAAATAAACTGAAACTGATGTTAGCTGAATGGACAATCTCATTAGAAAAATCCCCATACCCCCTATGGGGATTTTTTCCAATGAAATTGTGCATTCAGCTAACATCAGTTTCAGTTTATTTACTTATTTTTTAGTATTGCCTGCATTAGTGGCCCCAGCCACTAGCTTATAGTTCTTCAACTGTCCCTCTTTTCTTTTTATTTCCTTCCTGCTTGCTGTCTCACCTCTCTATCACCTTTTCTGTTGCTATATGACCTCGCTGTGGTGGCGCCTAATATCAATCAATCATTAGAAAAATCATCCATATGTCAATCAATCATGGGATAATTAAAGCACTGAGAAAACACAGTTGTTGAAATAGCTATTGAATGGTTAGAAAAAAAGAAAAGAAAAACAGATAAGTACAGTATTTTGTGTCAAGAAACTGGAAGTCAAGAAAATGTATTCCCCTGTAGCCTACAAGTTGTAAGAGAAAATGGAAATGAAATCCTCCGGAGCCATACCATTTATGTACAGTAAATAGCTCATTCTAAGGTTATAATATTCTGATAAACCTCAAATTTAGACTAACTTGGAATGTATAAACCCATACTGTGTACCCATATGAAATGAATGAAAGGGGAGAGGAAGGCTAAAGGAGTTTGGATCAGTGAAAAGGAAGGCAGAGCAACAAAGAGTGGACTGACAAGCACATATAACAGTATTAAAGAAAAAGAGTGGGATACAGAATAATGAGTGAATGAGATGGAAAAATAAGTGTGAAGAGACATAGCAAGCTGCTGCACACTTTCTGAGAGAAAAAAACAAACAATGGTAATAACTGATGATAATAATACAGTACTATACAGTAATGAATGAACTAGCAGAAAAATAAAGCTAAGGTATAACACTGCTATTATACTTACCGGTACCTGTTATAATACCTTTGCATATTAAAAGGATACGCTATGATGTATCTACTAAGTGTCCCTTCTGGATCTATATGGCTGGGGAGGCTCACACTGGTGCCCACAAAGATATCTGGCAGGGGCTTGGGGTTGGGAGAAAAAAATTATTGTTACTTATTGGGCATCATCAAAGTATTGGAGGCCAGATACAATATACAGTATTGCAGTCTATAAAAATATTGAAATGGACTTGAGCAGGTCATGTTCAGTGTATTAATAATAAGTGATGGACATTTAGAGTGACAGAGTGGCAACCCAAGGATGGAAGGAAAATACAGAGTAAACTGGTATACAGTAATGACGGAGAGACGAGAATAGAAAGTTTGCAAGACTGGGTTGAAGTGACTGACAGCAGACATCGAAATAAATGGAGAGTGTTGGGACAAGTATTCGTCCTGAAGTTAAATTAACTATACAGTAGCTGGAATGACTGACTCCAGAATGTAAGAAAACCTATTCTAACCCATATTAAAGTGTGTTGGGAAAAAATAAATAAGTTTAAGCAACTGAAAATAATACAGTAATGGCAAGAGGAAGAACTCTAACTTACCTTATTTGTTGGTGCCTTGGGTCTGGCAGGAGGATGTTCATACAACAGCTGGTGGGCCTCGTTGCTGTTGTTACACTTTTCACCATACTTACACACCTGTGTTAATAATCATAATGGATCTAATACAGTACTTATGAAACTTTATCATTTTTATAATGAGGAAATTCAAGTGTTATATAAACTTGTCTTATAAATGCATCAGTTATCTCTACTTACCAGTTAATTACACAAGTTTACCATTTCAATACAGTATTAGAATTGCTTGCTTTTCTCAAAAGAAATGAAAGTTACCCATCACTGCTACATGGTTAAAGAGCCTATTATGTTGTTGGGGAATTGGAAGCCATCAAAATCTCCTAATTGTTCCACAAAGCAAATTTGCACACACATAACTTGAGTCCTTTAGGGGTGTTCTGTAATCTAAAATATTTCCGTTTTATATAAAATGCACGGTGGGCTTCTCCCATTCCTGAAAGTGTTAAAAAAGTTGACAAGTCCTCTTTTACATAACCTACCTTTTTACTCTTCTTACTAGGAGAGACATCATTGGCTGGGGAGTGTTTTCGTTTCATTTCTCTCTCTTTCTTTATGTTACCCTCATTGGCCTTCTCTTGCTTGTAGTATGAGTGAAGAGTATTTTTATCCTGATCAGGGTTGAAAAAATACAATATATGAAAAGAAAATAATATCAATTTTGAAATAAAGTCAGTAACATAGCACAGCCACAATCAAATATCCTTTAACAGCTTTCTTCCATTGTGCAAATAAATCAGTATCATATTTAAATATAATCATAAAAAAACATGTCAATTCAACCCCTTCAATTATTATTATAAGGTACTGCAAAATCATACATGTGTTGTTCTTTCTTACCAAGATATTTACTACAATGGAAGGAAAGTGTTGCAGGATATTTGATTGTGGCTGTACCACTGAAGTAAGATACAGTATTTTGGTGTTCTTTTTTATCGTTAGCTTTTCCTGTTTTCATAAAAGGTCACTGTTCTTCACTTTGCTATTTCCAATCAATACAAACAGTTTGCTAATACTATACATAAGAATCATATCCTATCTTCAAATTCTCCCTCCTTGGTAGATTAAATGAAAATACATACAGTCGTGGTCAAGAGTAATCATCCATATAGGGGTGACTCACATAGGAGTTTGAAAGCTTCCTTCTGTTCCTTAGCTGATAAACTTTTTAATAAATAGGTTAAGTACCATCTGTTAATTCCAATAAGAGGCTACACACTACTCAAAACAATAACATCGTATTATGAACGTGATAAAATTAGTCAGTAAATTGATTGAGTTACCCATATGTGGATGATTATTATTGACCACGACTGTACATCTGTACTGTACTTTAATGAGCAATTAACATTATTATACTAATCTTCCCTGGAAATGCAATATTAAATACTAATAAACTTAAAGACCCCTATGGCAAATTATATTTCACCTTTGTAGTCTCCTTCCCTGATGTATCACGGTTGCCTGGTGATGCTCGAATGCTGACTTTTGTTGCTGTTGATACTGGGGAAGAAGATGGACTGTTTCCAGTGCTAGCTTTCCCTGATCCAGGGGACTGTCCTCCTCCATTCCCCTTACTGTCTGAGCTGCCCTCTAGGCCCACAAAGTCTGCATGTTCCTGTGACTTTTTATATAGCTCCTGCAGATGAAAAACAAATAAAATTGTAACTGATACCATCAATTTTATTTGATGAAGAGATACTCAACCTTGGTATTACTGTGTCAATTGTACTAAAAATGCAGATACAGTCAGCAAAAAAAGTATTGGAACAACCCTTACCTTGAAACTAACTACAGTACTGTATAATTATCAATAAGGGAGTTCCAATACTTAATTTGCCAACTGTACCTGCAAAAGTTTCAATACATAGTAAGGTGACTCGGGTAAACATTACAATTTCTTCTAGTTGTGAGTAGGATTAGATTTTTCTTCACTAAGTTGGCAACAATTTTTAAAGGTTACAATCAAGATCTGTCTAATGAAAGCAAAACTGTCATAATATTACCTGTACATGAAAACAAAGGTTAATAATTACCGTAGCTTAAGTTACTCTTTCATGCATCAAAACTTTTCCAGGCAACAGAAGCCTACTTAATAAATGATAATGTATTAGTGACATATCCTGAATAAATGGTAGCTTCATTCTATTGTACAGTACAGTACTTTGTTGATATTAGTATATGATCACTAAATTTTGTTTTTCTTGATACAATAAAAAAAACTTCGTACTGTAGATGTATCACTCCTGGAATGTGAAATATTCAATAACTGAGCAGGAAATTAACCTACCTTGAGTTCTTTGAGGTCAGTAGATTCCTTCCAGGTCTTATCATCCCTGATGCGAGTTACACGGGGAAAGCGGATGGATATACCATCGGCTGTGTGGACCTGGTGCTTGGTGAATTCAGCTCCAGTGATTTCCCATATAGGAGATTTCTGTTGGGCATTATTGTGGAGGGTCAGTTACCTCTAAATTTTAACTGTTTTTCAACTTTAAGCAGAAAATAATAATGGTATTAAATACATAGGGATGTAGTGATGAGAAAGTACATTATTATCCTAAATACAGTATAGTACAGTACAGTATCCTGTATTTGCAACTGATAACCAGCAAAGGGAGATATGAGATGATAAAGCTCTGGGATGAGGTGAATGGCAGTATAGAAATCTCTGAAAGGATAAGGATAAGCAAGATGTTATCTGAACATCTGAGATACCCTAGGATTTATATTTGATGCGTACAACTGACCACATGCAAACTCGTCATCAATACTACATGTGCTTTCCCTCGTATCTTTGGTTTTCATACACAACTGTGTACACACAAAAACATGACAATTTCAAAAAATATATATATAAAACAGCAGAAATATATTGTGGTGTGATGGTATAGGCGAGGAATTGTGGGAATCGGAGCAGCAAAGATGGTACTTGGTCAGTTTGTCAGTACTGGTGCTGAAGAGAAAGCTTTCAAGTGATATTAGTAGCAATGCAAAGAAAAAGCAGATCATCACATTTCGTGAACAAGTTGATATTGTTAAGAGAAAGGAGAAAAGGTAGCAACAATTGGCTATGCTTTAGGGATGATTCAAACAACTATAGCCACCATAGTTATTGACAGAGAGTGCATAGCACATCTTATCTCACAGAGTAAAGACGGGGCTGCTCGGCCAGATAGCTTGAGAAACTTCAACAACAACAACAGAGCAAAGATCAAGTATAGTTAAACCTCGTTATAACGGACTAATAGGGGAGGGTGTTCGTTATAGCCGTTTGACCGTTATAGCGACGAATTTGTACGAGGGGTACGAAATTTAAAAAAACAAAAACGTGTATGTACAAAAATTAACATAAAATACAGATATATCTACATAAATAGGTATGTATGATGTGTAAATAATGTACCTAAATGTTATTTACCTTGTGTGGTGGAGAGATGAGCATGCGTGGTAGTGGTGGAGGGGGAAGGGGGAAGATAACTCGATATCAATTGTTTACATTTTATCAGCCATACTATACTCTGGTGTTTCCTTCTCCTTTATCTATTCGAGAAACACCTTCCTTCTTTCTATCGAAGGATATGGCCTTCTGTTTTGTAAATGCATCACACAAGTTAACCCTTAGAGACCGGCTGCCGTGATAGACCGTCATATGGTAGTGACCGGCTGACGCGATAGACCGTTACAGCTATTTAGCGCCATTTACGGCTATGTAGGGCTGGTTTTTCTTGTCAGCGGGCGAGAAAACACACTCACAATATCGATCCGCTATCCACTCAGTTGATTCTGGGACGCCACGATGACTGGGCTATTTTTAAGTATTTGCCCTTGTCCGAATTTGTGCTCTAACGATCGTAAGACAATACCGTAGTGAATATATGTACGTGACAGTGACACCATGATATTCCTACAAGGTTACAAATTATTATTTAGTGTATAGATCATGACACACGATACATAATGGTAGTAATAAGAAAATAACACCACAAAACACGCCCAGGCAGGGGAGAGCGATGGTAATATATGTGTTTCCTACGGTACAAATCAGTTTGTTTATCATTTTCTAAGTGACAGTTACACGATGATATATTCCTACAAGTGTTCATACTATTTTTAGTGTTGTAATCATGACATACGATACATAATAGTAGTAATACGAGTGAGTAGACAAGGGAGTTTCGCGGGAAACTGGACACCCTGGCCGCAGTCGTGTCTATCCCGCGAGTACACACAGACACACTGCTGATTCACGCCCAAACATGGTCCATTTCAACTCGCCCTATCTCCAAAACTACTCATCGTACAGCCCTCCCAATGGTACCATTGGAAAGAGGAAGAGTTGAAGGTATGTAAGAAACTATATTGAAGTCAGTACACTATATAGGTTAAGAGTGAGAGCGTTGTAAATATAGGGGAAATCGAGGAATTTTGACGCGAGCGGCAGGGTAAAACTGGGAGGCAACGATATCTTACCCCGGTTGGCAGGGGTTAACAGGGCAGGTTAGGCCTATATTCCCTTGACCTTGAGCTATAGGGTGAATTGAGACCGAGGATAGGGGGGAAAGGAGCGCGGGAGAAGTGGTGGCAACACACACACACGCTTCACAGATGAGTGATATCATTTCCTGACATGTTCATTATTGTATCATTTGTAATGATATTTTGTATATAATGCATTTATGTATATTTCTTATGTATATATTTATAGTTGTACCTTTAATTTAGAATGTTTTTTGTTAGTTTAAGGCTTAGCACATTTCATTTTGTTATTTATATGAATCTTACAACCAATACCATTTATTTGGTTTATCGAGACTGCGTTCTCTGTTTCGGGTTAGATGATTTCACACTCATTTCGTATCTGTGCGCAAGAGGGTATTAATTTGTTTTACTGACGTGTCCGTCAGTGGTGTAAACTTGAGTTTCTCCTTTTTGCGCTCTGTCTGATCGTATCTGCCATCACTGCATGTGGCTCAGTGTTCCTATCCTCCAATGTGTTTGTTCACCTTATTAACTTTACGTATCTTAAGACGTATATGTACTAAGTTTTGCTGATTGTTTGGTGTAGATATGCCTGCAGTTATGGCATACACATCGTGGTCCATCGGGCGGAGTTAATATTGTGAGTTCATTATAAGTGTTCTTTGATATTTACTTGCACAGATATTTTATATGCATTGTGTGGATTATGATTTATTGGTAATTATTTTTTATTACATTAATGTACAAGAGTGTTTTGTGATATTGTTTACTTTTATATATTTGTTAATTATTAAGTGGTGTGCTTATAAATTGAACACTACAGTATGTTATATTCGGGTTTCAGTTTGATTTGTTGTTTGTATTTTTTGTACATCATTATTAGATTCTACTGTCTGTTTGGTTTCAGGTCGAAGCATTTATTCAATAAAGCGCTACTACATACTTCAGTGCTTGGTGGACCTCGGTACAATTATGATTTCACTCGTTTTGTATAAGAACTCCTCGGATTTATTCGAGAGTCAACTGTATATATACATAAATAGGTATGTAATGATGTGTAAATAATGTACCTACTGTATAATGTAAAAAATATAATAGAAAAAAATAGAAAAACCAAAATTCAGACAAATAAAAAAAAAATCTCCAGCGGATTGTGTCCGTTCTATTCGAAATCCATTGTAGCGGGGTCCGATATATCGAGGTTTAACTGTATGTTAAAGGATAATGGAACACTGCATGGAGTCACCGTGGTGATACCGTCAGGATTGATGTGTATGTGACGATGCACTCAGAAAATCTTGATACATCCAACTTATGAGGAGTACCAGAGACACTGACAGCATCCTAGTTACCCAGTATCTGATTTAATGAGGGTTTACTGTATCATTAAATATAGGGTGCACAGAGGTATAAAGACTAGGAGTGCAAAGTGGGCATGTGAGATAAAGGATGAAGGAACTCTGTGTACACAAGGTGATATCAAACCTTAGGGTCAGCTGCCACAAAGTCAGGAATCATAGTCTTGGTGCACTTGAGCCAGGCTGGTACACGGTCAGCATCTTGGCTAATCTTCACCATATCCAGCTCCTTCTGCAGCCGTTCCAGTGCTGCATCGTCATGACCAGTGTGTACCTGCATGAAGGGAAAAAGGAAAACAATTAGGTCACTAAAACATACTATAATCTCAAGGCATGATGTGAGACAGGTAATAATAGTTAGGTTACACCTATTACCTAATATTTTTGCAATCAGGGTTAATTATAAAAAATACTGTGATAAATGTAACAGTCAGACAATAACATATACTGAAATGCTGCTACATTACTTACACGACTGAATAAATTAATGAGTGTGTCAACAACATCGCTACTTTCCTCACAGGTTTCAAGCAGAGCAGAATAAATGACATGGTGTATTATGGTTTTGACCAGGCACAAGTTTCCTGTACCAGTCTCATAACTACATACTTATTCACAATTGAGTTTTAAAATATCATCAATGTGTTCAGTGTTATCATGCGTTATTTGCAAAGAAATATTTTAATTATTCAAAACTCAAATTCTCCTATTACAGTATTACTTATTTATTTGGGTTCATCAATTATTGCATGGAACAAAAGCTGCTTAGCAAGGGTGTGTAAAAATTTTGGATTGAGGGTGTATATATAAAGAAATGCACAATCAAAATATAAATACTCTAAAGAAAAAATAAGCAAACTATTCTACACAAGGCAATAACAAAATATCAGTTATCAGAAAACAGGGATATGAACAAGACAAGGAGGAAATGAAAATACTGTACAATTCTGTTGAAGTACCATTACCTTTGTGACTGTACACCACTTGCTTATCCTTGGGTCATAGCAGCCCATGAGGAACACTGACATCATCCCTCCTAGAAAACAAGAAGAGTATTGAATAAACTGAGTTGGTCCATAGTCCACAGTTGGCTACAAACAATTAAAAAAACATCATATCTTATTTCCTGTTCTGCATCCTACAATAATTATTGATTGTTAAAGCATTAATTTATAAATATACCAAAGAAACAATAATACAACTTGCAATATATCCACACTTATACCATGGTACACTTAAGAATGTCTTGCTATTTACAATAAGAGATTTATAGTCTTTCTATTTTGTACTGACCCGTGAGGAGTTGACCGCGGTGTTGCCAAATCTAGAATCAAAGCATGCACCACATAAAGGAAACTTTCCACTAACGAGAGTATATTGACATGAAATTTTCTACACACAATGAATTTTTCATTTAATGGTATATGATACGAACAATTGCTATGTACGTAAAATAGAGAAGATATTTCCTGTGTGATGTGGCATTTCAATCAAAAGACGTTGCCACTACTTCCGACCCAGGAATTTCCGGGGTGTGGAGAGTGAGGTGACTGAGGTCACATACATACAAATATAAAGAGAACTATTTTGTTCCCATTCTCTTTGGAGTTGTCATAGGGTACCGTTAATTAGATATGGCAACAGTGTACTCGGAATTAGCCACAGCCTTGCGGGTCAGTACGAAATAGAATGAGTATAGTTGGAATTTATAAACACAAGTACCATATTTTGAGGACCTGTCTACAGATTTTTTTTTATATACTAGTGATTTGAAATAATCATTTGTCTTATATACAGTATTGCATATGTAATGCATATAATGAGAGTACTGTTTCCAGTATGAAAAAGTTCTGTGATTGTATAATATCAATAGGTTCTAACCTTTTTTACCAGTGCCATACCATGCCCCAAGCACAGCTAAGTCAGCGGTATCTGCCATGGCACCATCATAAAGGTAGTCCTTCTTCACCTTGAGCCAGTGTCTCTTACCAGGCTCGTATATGCTCTGCAGAAAGCAAAATATTTGTAAGTGTGTGAGTAGGGAGAGGGTAACAAAACTGAAATATTAATAAAGTGGATGGGAAAAATTGTGAATGAAAGAGAAAATACAACAGGCTTTCATATGAAATAGGCAAAAACATTAAGGGGCGTAAGTCGAGGAAGGATATGGGGAAAATACGGCAAGAACTCAATTGATTGATTGATGGGCATTAGGCGCCGCAACATCGAGGTCCTAAAGGTGATAGAGAGGTGTGACAGCAAGCAGGAAGGAAATAAAATAAAAAGAGGAACAGTTGAAGAACTAAAAGATGGAAACTATTTAGTCTGGTCTCTCACTGGCGACCTTCCTAGCATGGGAAGCCCTCTCTCCCAGATATCGGGGCAGAGCAGGGGCCGGAGCCCCCTCTAGTCTAGCTCGCCAGGTTTCAGAGACACACAAGCCCCCCCCCCCCCCCACCTCGGCAAGGCGGTTCCCATTAGGGGGGCAAGAACTCAATAAAACAGATGGGGAGGAAGAGTGAAAATAGTAAGTTATTATAAGCTTCAAGAGATCCATAGCTGTCAATGGATGTGGGGGCCAGGAAAGAGAGGGAAGACTTAACTCTGGAGCACTTGACTGGCATTCACCTATACCTGTTACTACAACTATGGTAATGCTCTTTCAAATACAATGTGTCCTTGATACTGGACCTCTTGCATTATTTTTACCCTTTACAGGTGAAGACATAAAGTCAGAAATCCTATACCAGATATCAAAATCATTCCCTGGGGGATACCCTAGAAATCCAGAATGCCCTGAGGTTATCTGGAGGCACCATGTCAAATGCCCTCTTCAGCTCAACATAGGCTGTAAGCATCCTTTGCTGATACTCAAGCTGATATTCCACCAGGCCTCAAAGCTAGTACATCGGTGACTTCTAGGGAAAAAAAACAAACCACTCAGGTCTTTGCATCTATAGCAGGTGGTCATGAATACATTCCAACCTTGTCTGGTACACTGAGTAGAGTTATTCCATAATAGTGCTGCAGCCCTGATGAAGAGGATGCAGGAGACAGGGGGAAATGACAGACCATCTGCTGTGGCAACTCCTTAAGGGAAGAATTTGCTGCAGTCCTATCTTTCTCTTTCCAAACAAAATGATCAGGTCACTATTTCCAGTCTTAGAGAGTGGTACCCTCAGCTAAAAATTCAACTCTTACTCACTTAAATATGCATCTTTTCATTACCATAAACTTAATTTCTATCACTGAATGAGTGAACTACTGTACTAAGTTATGCAATTTCTTTGATAAAACTAGACACTCACATTAATATCTTTGAGTACAAGACCTTCCAGGCCTTGTTTGAGTACAGTGCTGATCATTTCCTTGAGGTCATCTTTGGCCTTCACCATCCGCTGCTCTGACAGAACCACACGATGCTTGATCTCCGTCATGGTCTTCTCAAGGATCTCACGCCGTTTTACAATTGGCCTGATGAGATCAAAAAGCAAATGATATTCCTCCTTCTAAACCAGAACTTAGTTGCTGGTTACATTTCTTTCTGACTCTTACATCTAGCGTATTAGGACAACTTCTGCTACAAAACATACACAATCATGGAAACCATCATCTATTTCAGCTGTATCTCATACCTGTCCTCATATCACAACATGTTATGCAACATAACATACAACCTCCATTCAAAGGTTAGTACATTGGCATCACCATCCACTCTCCCTAAGGTGGGGCAAGGGGTGGCCTCTTTGTAATGAAGTAATAGCCTTTCCTTCCAAAGGAAAAAATTCTTCTTCCGTGTGATTTCAGACATAGTCATTTCCAAGAGAGAAAAAGGCATCAACACTATGAATTAATGGATGGATGAATGAATAAGAAATTGACTGAAACACTAAATAAAATAATGAAAACATATATAAATATGCCTATGGAAATCAACTAAAATAGGTAAAGTGATAGCAGGGGAGTTAAATAAAAAGTAAGAAGGTAATGTGCAAAATAAAGAGGAGGTATATTATTCAAAAGGAAGGATAGGGTTGAGAAGTGTACTCATATGGAAATGAAGAAATGGGGCAAGAGAAGGTAAGAATGAGAATCCTAATATTGTACTGGCTGATAAATTCTTAATAAAAAGTATGTCAGGTGAAAAGTAGCTAACAACATCAAATCCTGACCCAATTAGATTCTGCTGCAAATAGAAACTTCTTAAAGGATGGTATTTTATGCTGTGAATTACCGTACTTAAAGTGATGAGAATAAAATTCTCACAAGATACAAATGGTAAGCAAAAAATTAATTCCCAGCAGTATATTATTCTTTGTTTGGAAACAAGCTATTTGATTCACAACATGGATACAGTAATCATAAACATCATAAGAATGACTTGTACTTTATCTTCATCAGACATATTTACAACTGAGCAACAACATACCATTCCATAATATAAAAATGAGTAAAGCAGGAGGCGACACATACTTGCTCATCAGATCCTCTCCATTGTAGTGAAGGCAGTCAAAAATAAAGAGGCACACATTGGCATCCTTAAACTCTGCTTTCTGGAAATTTATCAATATGTTTATATAAGACACAGAAATACAGTACTGGACATGAAAAAATATATAAGAAAGCTAGCTATAGGTAAGTCATGCCTTATAATTATTACTCCACTAAGAGGTGTAGTGACCACAGCCAGGGATAGAAATGTTTACTCAAATTATCCAAGAGGGTCATTGGAAGGCTTCAGATTACTTCAAACCATGCTGCAAAACATATATTCTACTTGTATGCCAAAATCCTAGTCTGCTTCATTGCATAGTTTGAAGGAATAAGTAGCCCTTAAATTCACCCACTACAGATTACCCCCTAAGGAGAGGGAAGTCAACCTACAGTATAACTGAAAAACTTCCTGGCCACCTCTAGGCTTCTTCCTGATGCAGGCACTGTTATCCAATAAATATGAGGTGCTGCTAGAAAGGTTACTACAGAATTATATTTTTTATTAAAACAAAACCATAATGTGCCAAAAATATCTTGTAACCACATTTTTTAAGATACTTCATATCAATCAAATAAAACATGTGAAATCACAATAAAAGCCACCCTTATTCTGGCCAGGCTTCACTGGAGGGAGTGGTGGGTGGGGAGGAGCCTTCATTACTATACAGTACTGTACTTTCCTTTATCCTTGTAAGCTAGTTAACAGCCTTGGAAAGACCAATAGGTCTGCTCCTGTGTGAGTATCCTTTATATTCCTTATTATCATGACACAGGATAAATGGTGCATATCAACTGATCTACTTTACTGTGGCTATAATTGCCTCAAAGAAGTTGGGGATGCAATCAATCATTTTAGCATTTTTGGAATAGTTTTGAAGAACCAGTAGTTTCCTATTCGCCTTGAATATTATATCCTTATTAACTTGCTGAAAAATGGCATGTCTTATTTCTCCCTTAAACTCTCACCTTATGAACTCCAAGGGTGCCAAAGGGTAGTGGGACACCAGTTTTGGTGTCAATCATGAGAACCTCAGCATCCAGTATCAAGTCTTGGCCATGAGGGAAGGCTTTGGGTAGAAACTCCTTGAAGTGTGATACCTGAGGACATAATGTTGTCATAGATAACAGATTGAAACCTCCAAACTCCAATAAAAAAGGTGAAGAAAGTCCAGTGGCAGAAGAAAAGATACTTTTCACAGTTTCAAAGACACCCATTGCCCTCTATAGAAGTGAAGGTCAGCAAGAGGTGAGGCAAGGCAAAGTGAGGTGGGCAGTCTGAACAGAGGAAAGGGATAAGATGGCAGGGATTGTTGCTGAGGAAGACAGTGATTTTCAACAATATGATTCATGATAGGGTTATATTTATAAATATCTCTACAGGTATCAATATGATCTGTTTTCTGAATGTATAAGGTGTCATGAGTCAGTCGCATCATCAGTATTTTTTAATTAAATACATTGATTAACATGTAGCTCTGTCAAATCTTCTTCCCTACCTTGTGTGGCAGGACAGGCTTAAGGGAGCGAGAGAAGTACTTAAAGTCACTGCCATTTTTGTGTACTTGTACCCGTTCTCCATCATACTTAATCTCAGCGCACATGGCACCACTTGGACACTTCTTGAAGGCATAGTCCACAGATTTGCATGCTTCAGCCTGCATAAAGAAATTAATGAAAACATGCAATGCATTACAGTAAAACTTGATACAGCAGCTTGGATATACAGAAATTCATCATTCTAGTTGTAACAACAACTTTCAAACAATTGTAATGAAATAAAGAAAACAAAATTATCAACATAAGAATATAATGAATAATACATATAGCATATTAGGGTTCGCACTGATTGAGTTTAAACTAAGCATATCATGTCAAGGTGAATGACAGCATTCTATGCTGATAGCTGTTTCAACTATACAGTATAAGGTAAATAAACCCAAATCCTCACTACACCTAAAATACACCAACATGTAAGAATTTCTGGGAAGGGTTTACCCCTCACAGCTGTTGGTTTGGATACAGTACTTTTAATACAATAGTTGACATTTGAAAGTAGTTTACATTTGCATTACTTCAAATGTCAAGCAGTTTGGAGATTTGCAGTTGGGTCCATGGTGCCCAGCTTTGACAATGAGCAACTTAACAACTACTACCATGACCATGATTACTAAAGATTGCGTGAGCAATATCCCAAAATATAAAAAAGCAAGCAATATCCTTCTATTGAAAAATTGAAAAAATTTCAAGCAGCAGCTCTACTATAAGTTCACTCACCCACAACAAAGCTGTTCTTTACCTTTGGTGAAAGAAGCCATTCCATGAACCATCAAGTTAAAGTCAGTTTTTCAGCTCTACTCTCATAATTATGTAATGAACAAGTTCCTTTCCTTCACCTGTTTCTAATCCATGTTTTCTTACAAAATCACTTCAACTCCAAAAGACAAATAAAATATATAACCTATACTGCAGTACAACAAAAGTTAAGTAAAGTTCAATGAGGAAAGGAGCATACAGACCAACATGGGAAGGACAGGAGTCATAACAACAGCAGTCAACTTGAGACTGACAGGAGATCCCCCAGCAGCCAGCAATCTGTCCAGCACTGAGTCAATGTTTCGGGTTGTTTGGAATGCCTCGTATGCATCTGGGTGCACAGCTTCTAATCTGGTGACAGTCAGAACATTACTTTAACCCTTAACTCAATTCTTGTGAAATCTGGCCAACATCAAGTATGGGAAAGTATCGTTAACTTGCTATGTTTACTGATTGTAGAGGTTCCATATAAAACTACATAATCATATGGACACCAATAAGTAATAACATTATAAGCCCACTACCCAAATAAGATTTGCATAGTGTGTGTGTAAGTGGGTAGAGTTGATGAGATGAATGTCCTTTGATTCCACACTGTTCAGGAGTGATTTAAAGGTGACTTAGTAATAATACAGTATATTGTATACAGCTGTCACTCAACTCACATGTGCTTGGCTCCAGCATTAATACGAAGGTCTCCCTTAATTAGCCGCACTACCATCTTTAGGTCATTTCCTGTGCATCTGCAATGACAATATAAATTAACAATAATACTGCTCAACACCACTTTACATGGATTCTCCATTCCCAAACTTGCATATTCATGGATTATTCTCTGAAATTATTTCTGAAAATTATAGGAGGATATGGTATACAGCGAGATGTATTTCAAACATACACACAACCCTCGAGTTAATGGACCCCCATTTAACGAATTTCAGATTTAACGGATACTTTTTGCTACCGGACAATCGTTACGCATCAGACAGAAAGTCCGTCATTTGAATATTTTGTCCACACAAGGTGGCAGTGTGGCGGTCCCACCCAACATTCAAGTACCCAGTCCAGAATACGGTCAGACGTGTATGGGCTCACGGCGTCAGTGACGGTCAGTTATTTAGTCAGTCAGCTGCTTCTACTTACTCAAGATCTCAAGCAAACTTATACAGACAGAGAAAGTGACCAAAAATATTTAATTCAAACTCAGAAAATGTGTGTGTACTAAACGAGAAAAACCTCACGGACTATTGGTGAAAACTGAACAATATTACCTGTGCTTCAAGTCACCCATCATCCCCACCCTACCCTCACACTTAAGCCTAACACCTTTAGAGTGAACAACCTCTCAATGGACATTGTTCTAAGTTCTAACATGAGTTTTGAATTACTGTACTGTATTTTGTAAATCGAGGGTCAAGTGTACCATAGTGCTTGCACTGCATGCTTGTAATTGAAATAATAATATTCTATAGTGTACTGTATATGGCTTTCATTGTGGTCAAGTATGGGGCCCAAACTTGGACAGTCCACCACAGGAAGAGTGTACTGGCCATCATATGGTGAGATATCTTGCCTCTTGTTGTGGCATCACATAATATTATCAAGTATGCTAGCCATGGCTAGCTCCTATACTCAAATTGTTTTCTGAAAGAAGCAATGTCTGGTAGACTAGACAACTATATATTGGCTAGTAGTAGTAGTACTGTATTATAATGCCCCTGAGTTTCTTGGCTCTCCCACCACTACAAATACAGTTGGGCCCCATGAACATCAGTTGTAGTACTCAAACCCACCTCTTGAAAAAGGGAAATGGAATACTGTACTGATGATGATGATAATGATGAAGTTGTTATAATTTACCTTTTGGCAATAGTCTTCAGCAAAATTGACTGTTCTTCTTCCTTTGTCATACCCGAAAGCTTTTCCAAGTACCCATCAACATCCTGAATTGACAAAATGCACTTTTTGATTGGGGGAAGTATACTTGATTCTTCTTCAAAATACTTCCGTATGGTTTCAGCCACATCACCTTGTTGTAAGTCCTCAATCATTTCCTCGGCATTAGTGTCGAAGATCTGAGGAAATAAAAGTACAGTACTGTACAAAAGTTAACAATTAACCACATGAAAATTGCTTACTTTATTAACATAGATAATGAGAACTGACGGGAGGAGAAAGAGAAAGATTGTCTGTTTCTAACTGGATGCCAGAAATGAAAGGGAACTTAGTGTGTCAGGAAAGATGTACTGCATGTATAGGAAGGTTCTTACCAAGAGGCTGATAAAAGTAACATCTGAGTTAAATCTCCTGACTTCTAGACTACCGATACTTATACACTCAGCCACCTCCCCTTAATTACTATTATAATAGGTACAGTACTTGCAATTCAACAGGAACATATGATATAATTTATATCTCATAAACATGGTATGAAAAACTAACCTGTGAGAAAAGTTTGATGAGCTGTTTTGACTGAAGATTGTACACTCGTTTGATTACTCCTGGCAGCAGCAGCTTCACCCACAGTCTCAGGTCTCCTTTGAACTTATCTTTATATTAAAAAAAGATGGAATTAATGGAGAGTTACACAATCTGAAAAACTAGATTCTTGGATGCACTGTTTGCTATGACAGTTTTATAAGGCTTCCAAGAAAGACTGTATGTAACAATAACACCTAAAATATTGACGGAAAGATGGATTACTGAAAAACAACTGATTTATCTGGGGTAGTTTGTATCAAGCAAAGTGTCATGAATTAGGCTTTACTAGACTTATGAGGATTATCTTGTGTTAGTAAACTGGAGAGCTGCTATTTCCTCCTAACTATCTTATCCATAACACAGATTATTTGTTAGTAACACTGAAGTAGCCCATTTCCTGGTATAGTTTGGGTGGTTCAGTAGCCCACCTAATTTGACCACAAGAAAGTATCCCCCTAATTTCTACAAAATTTACTGTTTTCCATTCTCCCACTGGTTCTTCATACCTGCCTTCTTTTTTCTACTTACCTTTCTCTGTTCCATATTTTATAAAACTGGAGACTATTTCAGTCTTGCCAGTATAACTAGGCTCATCAGCCACGGAAGCACAGATGCGACGAAACTCTCTGAATGAGTTATCCTTATGGGAAGGGTTGGTGGGTGGGTCATCAGTCCCAGGAGGCCTGGAAGAGCCACCTAGCAGGAAAGGAAGGAGAATATAGATTAAGAAAGGAAGAGCAAAGAGGGTGAAGAATTAATATTCTTTCTTTGCTGTCATAAGGGTGTTGATTTGCTTGGTAATTATATATTGTTTACGATAAGCATAAAACAAATCTGTGTGACAGAGTTCTTCACATTGTTGATAGTGACATCACAGAGGGAGAAAGCTGCCTATTTTGACCCACAAAGTACAGCCTAAATGAAAATTCAAGCTAAATGAAGTGGTTGTATTTTAGAGTGTTTGTCATAATCTGAATGTGTCATATTAATATCACCTCATCTATAAAGTCTTTCTAGTGATATTGGAGCAATATTGTACAGTACCTGCAAATCATACACCAGTCACCGCACAATGATGGGCAAGTGAGAAGTACATTTTTAAATTAAAAAACATCTTTCAATGTCAAATTCTATGCTTTTACCCTATTCTGATTTGCTTATGGCAAAAAAACAAAAATAAATATATATATATATAATTGGCACTGAAGAGGTTATATCAGCAGGCACCACATACATGTATGTTAGAAGTAAAAGGTTCAAAGTACAGAGAGTAGTCCTATATGGTGTGTAAACTTACCCGAGGGAGGTGCTGGAGGTGCACTGCCTTTCTTTTGGGAACCTGGAGTGCCAGGGGACTGCTGTGCAACCTTTTGTGGGGTCTGAGTATTGATTTTCTTTTGTGGAGTCTTCTTTGGTGTGTTGGGCTTGCTACCACCACTGCTGTGAAACTCTATAAAGCAGTCATATATATACCTGTATATATAAATCAATACATAAGCCAGAAACTTACTTTAAACAATGCAAGAGAATATTCATACATGTTAAAAGGTTCTAAATTTATCAGATCTATCTGTCATCTTACACCTGTCATTAAGCCTTTTAAAACTGAGTTACTCATAAAAGGTACAGTATTTTCAAATTATATATGCATCATGAAATTCATTAAGTATTTTACATATGGTACGGTAGTGCTTCATTTAAATGCTAACCATCAACTAATTTTTGTATTTTAGTCTGATCATCATTCTCCAAGTCCCCCCAGCCTTCTATGTCATCAATTGGGTCATCAATCTTCTTGGTCGTGGCTCGAGCACGTTTAAATGTTTCAAAGAGGCAATCAACATGATACCACTGCTTCATCATCCCACCAGAGTCTGAGAAATGGTTGGCGACTAGCTTCCCAATGCGAACAACACCTGGAAGATAGGTGGAGTGAGAATTATATGTTGGCAAAATAAATAATAATAAACCTTAGTTAGTTAGATGAAAATACAGTACTAAATTATAACTGAAACAGCAAACAGTTCAAATATTTACAACTTGAGATAATAATCATGTACATACCAGACTTGCAGTTGAAAAGAATGAAACTACTGTAGTCTCAGAATTTATAAGCAAACAATTAAAAAATCAGAGTACTGTATGGTATTCTACTGACTGAAGATCACTAAATCCAACAACTAGCTTTTTACAGGGTACTGTATATTTAATGTAATTTACATACAGTAAAACATAACACAGAAAATTCAGATTAATACAATATTTTGAATATAATGAATCATTAATACAAGTACAGTTTGAAAAAACACCAAAACACATGTCTGCACACCTTTATCACACTTCTGTTTGCACTTCTTGCACTTGGCCATTCCTCTCTTGTCATAATCAACACAAAATGGGAAGTCTGCCATGTCTGGTTGCTGGTGTAAACTTGTCGGTAATATCAGACTACGACACTTTGGTGGTGGTTGGGAGTAACAACTGACACCTGCAACCTGTACCTGAAGTCTACAACCCCAAGTAACAGGGAGTGGGAGTGTCCAGGTGAACCGTGGCACAAGAGAACTACAAGCACCAACTTCAAATCTTCCTACGAGTTGTGGCACAAAAAATCTGGATAAGGGCAAGAGTGTTCTACCTCTTATCATATGGAACCAGTAAAGTCTGAAAAGGAAAAAGAAAACTGAGCACCATGTAATTAAATAGCTAATAATAACATTTCTTTTTTTAAAGGAAGAATTTGTTGTTGGTAAAGTAATGGCCTAAAGTTAGTGATCCCTCCAAATTATGCCACAAAACAGATCCCCTATTAGTAACACTGGGGTATTTGTCTGTTTCCTGACATAGTTAGGATGAATCAGTGGCCTTCCAATATACTTACAAGAGATTCCTCGATACTGTACCGTATATTGAGAGAATTACCGTGATTGTGTATGGTTTTTCTACCTTCATTACCCATTTATTTAGACCATTCTAAGACTATTTTTCTCCTATGGCATTTTCTCCGCAAATGCCCCATTTCCAGGATCGAGCATATTCATATGGGGCATTTTGAAATTAGTCTGACCTTACTTAACCTCACCTAGACCACAGCAGACTACCAGGACCTAACCTGGGCAGACTATCGGGACCTAAACTGGGCAGACTATTTGAATATGCCTCTTTCATGGAAATGGGACATTTGCTAAGGAAATGCCATAGAAGAAAAGGTATAAGTTTATAAGCACGCCTCCAAATACATTTTAATGTCAATATGCAAACATAATAGTTAATTATATATACAATACCGTCATGAAGGTTTAAGTTGGTGCTCGTATTTTGTTTCGTCACAATACAAAATTTCATGTTAGGGTTAGGACTGAAGGTTGTTAGGGTTAGGACCGAAGGTTGTTAGGGTTAGGACCGAAGGTTGTTAAGGTTAGGACCGAAGGTTGTTAGGGTTAGGTCTAGGTTGGGTTAGGTCTAGGTTAGGTTAGGTCTAGGTTAGGTTAGGTCAGGTCAGGTTGGTTAGAGTGGCTGTAAAACATTTCACCAAAAAAAAAAAAAAAAAAAACTTGGAGGCGCTATTGTAAATTTTTACCGAAGAACATAGTCTTAGAATGGTCTAAATTAGTGGGTAATGAAGGTAGAAAAACCGCATGCAATAACTGTAATTCTTTCAATATTTTCCGGGACCTAACCTGGGCAAACTACCTAAAGCATTTTCTGCTATTTTGCCCCACTTACAATAAAGAAAGAAACAAGATTCTAATGTTACAATGCCCATATCCTCAGGATAGAGAGAAAGTAATTGGAAGACTTCTTTTTGAAGGGCAAATTAGTGAACTAAATAACGTGACAATATATAAATTCTGGCAGATAAGCGAACAAAAGAGAAGAACAATTGAATGAACGGTAAAAGGTAAAGTAACCGGAAAACCCAGACCACAAGACCAATTAGAGATTACATCAGGAGGGGCCGATCCGAAGGCACCACTTCTGCCATCAATCAATCAATCAAAACCGTGGTAAGGTACAGGAAATGTCCAAGGCAAAATACCGGATCTGGCAACACTGCTACAAAACGGCAATTCTTTCAATAAATACCGAAAATAGCCTTAAAATGGTCTAAATAGGTGGTACTGAAGGTAGTAAAACGGTACGCGATAACGTCAATATTTACTAAAACACCCCTTAAAGTTACCAGTTACCATAAGGATTCTAGTTTAATAAGTCGCCATAACAGTTTAACTAGCCAATAATTCAGTAATACATACCTGTTCTTACTCCTCCAGGTTTCAGCGTGTGGTGCCGTGAAATGAATGTAGTGCTTATATACGTTTACGATTACAACACATTACCCACATAGGATATTATTATTAACATGTGTATTCCCGTAGCTGCACAAGTAGCTACTGGTAACTGGTTGTCTTACGTATGATGAAACCTAATTTTCTGTATACACATACTAAGCATTAATATGAATTTAATATATCTAATGTTGTTAATTTATACTATTTTGGATTCAGATGTTATGCTACTATTTAAAAATCCCATAGCTGAGGAAAATATTTCGTCATTGTTCAACAACTTCTACTTTGCCTTGGCAACCAAACATTGCATTCGTTTCCTTTACTGCTGACTTCCTAATAGGCATATACAGTACATAATACAGTACACTCTTATCTCTCAACCATAATAAAAGAATCATAATAGTTTCATTTATTGAATCTGATGATCTCTGGTACCGGTACGATGACTCCCTAGACAAAATCTTTTTTTATACAAGCTGTCCGAAGACAAGACTGCTTGACATGCATAAACACGGCTATAGTGAGCTATCGACTAGGAAGCGGATGGAGACGGCTGGCCCCGCCGCCCCGCCCCGCCACCCCGCTGGCCCCGCCGCCCCGCTGGCCCACTGCCCCGCCGCCGCCCCGCCGCCGTCACGCTGCCCCGCCGCCCCACCGCACCGCTGCCATAATAATAATAATAATATAAACAGCGAAGTCCTTGTTACAGTAATTACATTTAAAAAAAGGCGAATTCACTCCCGCCATGGCTATGCTCTCAGTTTGTTTACGTTTAACTTTGTCAGCTGTTGAAGAGCGCGGCACGCTTGGCAGGGGGGGGGGGGGAGGAATGATGGACCCAAGGCCAAGAGATATACTAGGTCGGGACACTAACCCCCCCATACAGGGTATCAATTTCAGGGGGAGGAGCTTACTCCCCTTTCCAGTACGTCACAGACCATAGAAGGAAAACGAGAGATTGAAGTAGACATTAGAGGGCGAACAAAAATATTTGCCAGGAAATCTGTTGAGAACTTGAGAGATAATTATATTTTGTATTTGGAATTCGGAGAGAGAGAGAGAGAGAGAGAGAGAGAGATGCATTAGAAGAAATTGACACATAAACATTATATAAACAATTCATACAGACACACTATATATAACAATAAGTCATATGCGTATCAACAAGTGTCTGTTAATAAAAATACTATTAATAATAAAAGTAAGAATAGTAATAGAAGAGAATCAAACAGGCAGAATAACGAGAGAAAAAGAGAGAAATTGTGTATGTGTGGATGTGCAGAGAGAGAGAGAGTGGGTGTGTAGAGAGAAGAGAGTGAAGGAAAATCTGATAATTATCCCATGGGAACAGAGTCACATGGCATTAATTCCTATTAATGATTTTGAAATACCGCCCTACACTGTATATCCATTTGAAAGCAGAGCGGGAAACCTTCACTGATGGACAGCCAATAGTCAACTTCCCTTATAGCTACGTCACAGATTCACTCACCCTCCTGGTGGGAGGTGAGGAGCGCGAGTGTCCTGCTGGCTGATGGTAATGGTAAAAATTTTACAGTGATGGTAATGGTAAAAATTTTACAGTGATGGTAATGGTAAAAATTTTACAGTGATGGTAATGGTAAAAATTTTACAGTGATGGTAATGGTAAAAATTTTACAGTGATGGTAATGGTAAAAATTTTACAGTGATGGTAATGGTAAAAATTTTACAGTGATGGTAATGGTAAAAATTTTACAGTGATGGTAATGGTAAAAATTTTACAGTGATGGTAATGGTAAAATTTTTACAGTGATGGTAATGGTAAAATTTTTACAGTGATGGTAATGGTAAAAAAATTACAGTGATGGTAATGGTAAAAAATTTACGGTGATGGTAATGGTAAAATTTTTACGGTGATGGTAATGGTAAAAAATTTACGGTGATGGTAATGGTAAAAATTTTACAGTGATGGTGATGGTAAAACATTTACAGTTGTTTATTATTATTTATATATATATTATTATTAATATAATTATTTAATATATTTATTTAATAATTATTTTAAAATAATAATAAAAAAAATATACAAATAATTTATTTAAAAAAAAAGATTAATTAATAGATTCATTAATTATTAAAAAACGATGGTGGCAGGGCGGCGGCGGGGCGGCAGGGCGTTGGCGTCGGCAGCGGGGTGGTGGCGGCAGCGCGGCCGCGGCGGGGCGGCGGCGGGGCGGCAGCGGCGGGGCGGCGGCGGGGCGGCAGCGGCGGGGCACTGGCGGCGACATTTCAATGTTATTAATTATTATTAATTATATAATGGTGGCGGTGGTTGGGCGGCGGCGGTTTTGGTGTTTGGTGTATGGATGGCTGGTTGTGTTGGTGTGTGTGTGTGTGTGTGTGGTGTAAGGTGTGTGGTGTATGGATGGCTGGGTGTGTTGGTGTGTGTGTGTGTGGTGTAAGGTGTTTGGTGTATGGATGGATGGGTGTGTTGGTGTGTGTGTGTGTGGTGTAAGGTGTTTGGTGTATGGATGGCTGGTTGTGTTGGTGTTGGTGTGTGTGTGTGTGGTGAGGTGTTTGGTGTATGGATGGATGGGTGTGTTGGTGTGTGTGTGTGTGGTGTAAGGTGTTTGGTGTATGGATGGCTGGTTGTGTTGGTGTTGGTGTGTGTGTGTGTGGTGAGGTGTTTGGTGTATGGATGGATGGGTGTGTTGGTGTGTGTGTGTGTGGTGTAAGGTGTTTGGTGTATGGATGGCTGGTTGTGTTGGTGTTGGTGTGTGTGTGTGTGGTGAGGTGTTTGGTGTATGGATGGATGGGTGTGTTGGTGTGTGTGTGTGTGGTGAGGTGTTTGGTGTATGGATGGCTGGGTGTGTTGGTGTGTGTGTGAGGTGTGGTGTAAGGTGTTGTGGTGTTGGTGTGTGTGTGTGTGTGTGTGTATGTGTGTGTGGTGAGGATAGAGTTGGACAAGAGGATAACTACTTACCTGTCCGTTTATTACTCTAATAAATAAGGCAAGTCTTACCTGTAAAGCAGTTCTCTGGTACAAGGTTTCTCTTCACTACTACAGTCTGTATGTGTCACGTAAAACACACACCTTCTTGACACACACACACAGTTCCTTGTTATCCATACCACCACTACAGTACTACAGCCTGTGTCACGTAACACACACACACACACACACACACACACACACACACACACACAGTTCCTTGTTAGCCATACCACTACTACAGTACTACAGACTGTGTCACGTAACACACACACACACACACACACACACACACAGTTCCTTGTTATCCATACCACTACTACAGTACTACAGCCTGTGTCACGTAAACAGCCCTGACTGATAGTGCTTCACCAGCTGGCAAGGTACAAGGAGTGTTGGAGAGTAACTGAACACAGTTCCATCAAGTGAATTTTACAAACCATTCACAACGTTGAGAGTGGTTTAGAAGACTCATATTTTCGAACTCAGTTCAGTTGCTCTCCAACACTCCTTGTACCCTGGTGAAGCACTATCAGAGTGTGGGGAGCAGAAAGCTTCGAATCGCCTGGTATTGTTCATTCCCCCATGTACCCAGTACACCTAATTATAGAGGCTGAGTTGGAATGCAGGGTACATATGTGTGTGTGTGTGTGTGTGTGTGTGTGTGTGCACTCTCGAGCCACATACTAAAACGAGACATAATAAAAGTTCAAATTAAGCGCTGCTTATTGTAACTCACTCTGATTGGTCCACCTCAAAAAATCAATACTTGAACATGATCGGTGATTGGCTGACATTATGACAGTATGTGTGTGTTAATATTATAGCTCTATACGAGTCTTATAGGTGTTATATAGTTTATATAACCTTATAATACAATAACAAACACAAATATCAGAGTTTACACACTCGTATACATACACACATACACACACAAAGATACATACATAGATACACACACAAATACATACATAATACAGTACATACACACACAGACATAACACACACAGAAATACATACATACATACAGACATACATACATAAATACACACTCGTATATGTCTCGTTTATTTATAATTTAGTGGAAAAGTGAATGTGAAATTTACGTAATTAGGACCGTTCGCATGAAGAAAAAAGCTGCCACATACCACCAGATTTGTACATTTCCTTTTTTATAAAAAGGACAATGCAAATTAGCTCACCACAGGCCCACTGTCATGATATTATACTAACAACATTATTTTGATTCACTTAAGAACATAAGAGTACCTATCTATGAGCTCACATAATAATTTGTGATGTTTTTTATGTTGTGCTTTGGTGTTGGTTGTATAAGGCCCAGGTTGAAGATTTATTGATTTTACATAGGTATTGAAGTATAATATTAACTATTTTTATAAATAAATGCTCTCATGAGTCAATAGCAAAGTGATTAATATGAAAATAAAGCATTTTTTGTCAGCGGGAGTACGAGCGTATAGAACACTGACTCGGTGAAGAGAGGTTTCAATTCATATATACGGAGATATTTAACTATTTTTAAGGCAAATATTCATTGATATTAGTATAAAATATTTTTGTCAAGAGGTAGTTTGTGTATATGTGCTTGTATAAAAATATACCAACCACCATAACCATGGCGAGATATGTATGTATTTTATATAGGGTAACAAACGATAATTATGATTTAAAAACTATATTAGTATTAGTATTTATACGAACACACACCTTAGCAGTTCCATTGATATCACTATGAAGTCAAATAATCCAGTTTATCGACAGTGTAATGAAACAGAATAATTTAGTGTTGGTTTCTTGCGAGTTTAATGGCTGAAAAAGCTATAATCACGTAGTACCCCGTACTGTCTGCTGCTTTCGAGGCTGGCTAGCGTATGAACGAATATCAACAAACATCAGATTGGGTCTTGTATCTTCATCTTCATCTTGTATTGAAGCCTTCTTTGTCGATTGTAATAAATCACACGAGGGAAAATCATTCCAAGTAGAAACAGTTACCACCACCAAGCCGATACTACTACGAGAACACATCATACATCACTTGGTTGCTGTGTTTGTTATTGTTTTGACTGTTAAGCATGTCGTACTGTAGGCAGCGAGTATCTGCTGAAATAATTTATTTTTCTGTTATTACCTTTGTTGGTGGTCACTTGGAACATTTATACTACATTAAAAATCAAGAAATATTCACATGTATATATAAAACCGATGAATGTATATCCATTGAGGCACACACAACAAAACTAGTACAGCACAATAAAACTCCTCAAACTATATTACTAGCTCATTAATATGCACTTTAACGTCTTTAAAATGCTTACTGGAATATTAAAATCATAGTAAATACGCTATTTTAACGAAGAAGGGTCTATATGCAATTTTGTCCATGTACCAAATACAAAAATTAAAAATCTGGAAGTATGTGGTGTCAATCGCTAGATCCACGCTTCATGCGAACGGTCCCATTAAGTCTATCTTTTAAATTCTTTTTCCTATTCTCCTTTGGCTAGGAGAATGGGAAGGGATGGATAAAGGATGGGAAGTCATTAATGTTGTCAACTGAAATCCAGTATACTGACTAATGCAGTGGGTGGAATCCATACATACTTGCAGTTTTTCTGTGTTTTTTAACTGCTCTGAGAACATTAACTGCTGCCACATGTAAACAAATACAAGTGCACTAAAAAAAAAATACGTGCAAACTCCTTAGCATGGAAATGGAAGACATGATTAATTAAGATGCCACATGAAATACAAATAGATGGGAATATATCAGTGATGTTTCAACAACCATAAAAAAAAACTAGTTGGAAATTTCCTCTATGACATTAATTATTAAATGGAAGAAATCAGAGATTATATTATATCGAATTAAGCAATAAAATAGGAAAAATAAACGAAGGAATGTAAAAGAAACACCTAATTAAAGCAATGAAGAAAAATTAAGAATAAAAAAAAATTAGAAAAACAGAAGGAAATCAAAGAAAGAAGCGCCGTGGAAAAAAAAGAAACATGATGATAATTATTCGCCTTCACTGTTGCCAGGTGCAGGGAATTTCATCTGTCAGTTGTTTTCGGGAATTTTAATTAAAGACGTCCATCCACAGAGGGAAATTATAGAAAGATTGTTCAGAGAAATTTCTACCAGATGATAATACCAAAGAGACCCTCAATATTCATGAATAAGCAGATAATTAATTAATGAGGGTAATTCTAAAGAAGGTGAAGTTAGAGTATTGTCGTCAAGCACATCTGGCAACACTGGTGGGCCTAAACAATGTAAATATAATACAGTTGATACACTTTATTATTATACAGTATGGGCCGTATGCAAGAACCTTCGTGGTGTATACGATGGCGTGGTGCTATATAGTACGATGACTCCATAGACAAGCAATACAGGCATCGTACCGGCACCACGCCATCGTATACATCACATGTGTTCTTGAATACAGCCCAATCATTTACCTCGACATGCTCGATACACATTTTTTTCGGTATTTAAGAGAGAATTCCTTCTAGATTTGGTAATAGTCAAACGTTTGTCCATAATCTGGTTTCGACTGAAGGTTTCCAGATTGCAATGTTTTATAGTGTGTTTTGAACGCATTCATTTATTGTTCAAGACTGTCGCAAATTAATATTTTGGTAAAGTACCGGGACTCAACTGGGGCAAACTACCGGGTATTTATTGAAAGAATTGCCATTTTGTAGCAGTGTTCCCAAATTCGGCTAGTTCCTAGTATTTTGCCCCAGTCATTTCCAGTACTTTACCACAGTTATTTCCCAGTAGTTTGCCCAGGGTAGGTCCAGTAGTTTGCTGTAGCCTAAATTAGGTTAGGTAAGGTCAGGCTATTTTCAAAGTACCCCATATGAATATGCCCTATATGCAGAGAAAATGCCGTAAGATCCTGCGTACCGGGAGTAATTGTTTATTTCAACACTAATGATTTATATTGGTTGTATGTTATGGTAATATTTTTGTTAGCCGTTTCCTGATTTTATCCAAGAATATTAACCCCGATAGTAGGGGAGGGCATGAAATATATCTGGGAAAGAGAGGGGTTGAGATACGGCTATGAAGATGAAATAATAATAGAGAAACAAGATGGCTTGTATCCTTGCTTGTGATTGGTTGTATGTCATGACATCATCGGCCTAGGCAGCCATGACGTCATGACCTGCTCAGCCAATAGCATTACACCATGTATTTACACCCGCTTATTTACACCCAAGTCCTATTACATCATATGTATGTGATGTATATTGATATTATGAAATAAGTAAAGGAAATACATAATTGGATATAAATTAAAAATGTAGAAAAAAATAAGGCATTTGAAAATAACAAAACAAAAGATACCCCTGTTTTGTCGTATTTTACATTTTTACACCCAGTTAAATTTAATATCCTATATACACGTACTTCCTCTTAATTACGAGAACTCCGTCTCTATGTTTTGAATTCTATATTGCATTTCATACATATATTATTTTATGAAATTGAGTAGAAATAACTGTTAATTAACATTACCTTACCTGACCTGACCTAACCGAAACTGGGTGGGGGCAGACTACCGGGACCTAACCTGGGCAGACTACCGGGACCTAACCTGGACAGACTACCGGGACCTAACCTGGACAGACTACCGGGACCTAACCTAGGCAAACTACCGTTACCTAACCGGGTGTCCTTCGGGACACCTGGTTCCTTTAAGCATAAATAGTACCAACTAATTAAAACATGAACATTACATACCTTCTTCAAGTACTTCTGTTTATAAAAGTACGCAATATCACGAAGAAACTGCTTAGGGAATGTGTCCATGTATTTCCATCTATACAGAAATTATTGAAGTTAACTCTCTCGTATAGTTTCTCGGAAGTATGGCGTTCACCGTTCAGGATACGTAGCTTTAGCATAGTATCCTTCAAGAAATTTCTATGATCTGGTCACTATAATCACTTAATTAACTCCTCCACGAATAATGATTTTATCACTGTCTTGTATGTGGATTACATCGAAAATCCGATTCGTATTAGTATAATTGATATCACCAGGAGGACGAGAGTGAGAAGTACACCACTACCACACAGACCAACAATATTATCATTACTGGCTCAGGCTCCAATTAATCAAATATACAATCCACTATTTGGCAACCACTACAAAGAATGCCAACTGCATGAATGTATTACGGAAGAAATGCACCATCAATATGTCCACATAATAATAAAAAAATGTAAATGATGAACATGTAGTACCAAAGTAGGCTATAATATTTAACAATATCCACATATACAGGGTTTATGAACTGATTGGATAGCATTTATTTGCGTGCTTGCATATTGTATGGTAGGACAACCCTGCTTTGCTTATTTTTCAGCCAATAATAAGTGGTAAAGTACTGACGTTTTTTTGTATAGGAGCCAATAAGTAATCGCAAACGTTGATGACGACATTTTCATCAACATCCAATAAAACGGCGACAAAGTTCGATGACGTCACCTCACGTTTGGACCAATACCGTGCGACCTTACAACAAGACTTTGGGACACTCCGACGCCTCTATAAACAGTGACCACAACAAGTGCCCAAATTGACATTTTTATTCTGTAATTACTATTTATAATGCGTAACTTCCATGTTTAATCCTATTAAACAATCTCCGACATACAACACATATTAAAACTACAAGTTAACCATAAAAGTATTGCATTATAAGTGAAATATGTATAAATACAGTTACTCCCGGTACGCAGGATTATACCGAAAATAGTCTAGGAATGTTCTATCCATGGCCCAGGTATACAAATCACCTCATTGTTACTAATAGGGGATTTGTTTTGTGAAATAGTTAGGAGGAATCAGTAGCACTTCAATATAGAGGTTAATGAGTCCTTCAATTTGGCTTCAAATATCACATCGCCACGAAACGCCACCCATATTGAAAGAGCGAACCCGTATGCAAGAACTTTGTTGGTGTTGACGATGGCTCCATAGACAGACAACAGAGCCATCGTCAATACTGCGGATATTCTTGCATATGGTTCAGCTTGTTTGTTTTGTGGCAGGAGGAATCAGAAGCCGTCAATTCTCACACACGATCACAACACAACAAAACACGATGCTACACAACACACAACAAAACACGATGCTACACAACACACAACAAAACACGATGCTACCCAACACAACACAGCACAACACGAACACAACAAAACACAGTGCTACCCAACATACAACACAATGCTACCCAACACAACACATCAACACACAATGCTACCCAACACACAACACAACACAATGCTACCCATCACACAACATAACCTACACAACACAAAATACAAAACACACACACACACAACACAATGAAACAACTTCACAAAGCAACATCCCAGCACAACACACAACAATCACCGTACCATAATACAACGCAATGCTACCCAACACACCACAACACAATAATATAAACAGTCATCTTCCCCTGCAATGATCCAAGCAGTAAGCAGGTGAGCGATGGCCAGCGAAGACAGACACACACCAGCAGCAGAGTACTTGGTTTGCCAGAGTACCGGAACCTGCCTCAGCGTGGTGAGTGGTTCTGGACCTGGAGACGCTGTGGTGGGTCTGGCCAAGTGTACCGGTAGCAGCAGTCAGCGGTGGTATGTGTGTGACGGACGCTGGCAGTGGGCACCCGACCGCTCCCTCTGTCTCGCCCACAAGCAAGGTACATGTAATTTAATGTGTGTGTGTGTTTGTGATGGATACTGGCAATAGGCACCTAACCGTTCCCTCCAGTCTTACCCATAACCAAGGTGATTTAATGTGTGTGTGTGATGGACACTGGCAGCAGACACCCAACCGCTCTCTCTGTGTTGCCCACAAACAAAGTGATTTAATGTGTGTGTGTGTGATAAAGTGATGTCACGTGTGTGTATGAATGTTTGTATGTACAGTTGCCAAAAAAGGTATTGCGACAACTTTTGATACAACATTAAATATATTAATGTCCATAGTTGTTTGTAGGGATTATAAGTATGTTTTACAGAAGGATATGTATATTTCCTTCTGCTATACATGCTTATAGTCCCTGCAAATAGTTGTGGATATTACTATGGTTTAATAAAGTTCTATCAAGATATGTCGCAATACCTTTTTTGGCAACAGTACACTATATATGTGTTGGGACGGGGATTCATGTGTCTGTCTGTGTTTGAATGAATGTTTGTATGGATGTGTATTAATACAGTATGGCACATATAAATCTAGCAGCTTACGAGGCTCATTTACTATAATTTTGTAGATAAAACTGAAGAGAAGTTTGTGGCTTACTAATCTACCCTGACAGGTATAGTACAGTTATAGTTATACAGTACCATGATTTGTTTTGAACTGGTTGGTGTTATTGGTGTGTATTGTACTGTTTGTAATGAATCTTTGTATGATAATGCCTTGATGGTCCTGTTGTTATTCGTGTGGATTGAACTGTTTGTTATGAATCTGTGCACAGTAATCCCTCTTTGTAAATTACTCATCCATAAATCCAGCGGGGGATAATGAGGGCTTACAGTAAACAGATACATTACAAACAGAACAGTGCAACACACACCCATAACAACAGTGGAGTAAGTGAGATGACTATACCGTACAATGCTCTCCTTCATTGCCACGCTGTATTGTACCGTAAAACTCCCTAACTTTAGACATTTTTTACATGTTTTCGTGAATATCTGTTAATGATGGTTCAATTTTATTCCTGTTGGTGTCATGTGGTAGCCAAGGAGAGTACCTACTACTGTACATCCATAAAATAAAAAAAAATTGAGCACGCTAAATTCATGCTTATTTTTTTTTTCCAATTTTCAAGTGTCCAAAGTTAGGCAGAAATTTCCTAATTTTGGACAGCTCTTCCCAACTTCAGACAGGGTTGTATATTCCCTTTAAACATGAGAATGGTTAACAGCATCGATCTCTGGATACGCTGGCTGAACTTCGGACACCTTAGGAGTTTTTAAAATTAAAAAAAAAAAAATTGCCGCATTCATGGCCTGAGTTATACAAATGTAAATATCTTCTTTTTTAAGCACATAAATTGAGATCACAATAAGTTGCATCATATCACATTGTAGTGAGGTTTTCTTGGCATAGATCTAACTAAGAACTATTCAAAAAAAATTCTAGACGAAAACAAAACAAAAACGCATTGAGTATACACAAAACCGGAAGAGGAAGTGACTAATTCTTCCAAGTTGTTACCTCACTGACTCAACAAATGTATAATGAAATAACATAATAGGACCTACATAAGGTACTGTTGCTAAAAAAGGTATTGCGACAAATTTTGATAGAACTTTAACCATAGTACTATCCACAACTTTTTGTAGGGACTATAAGCATGTATAAGAGAAGAAAATATACATACCCTTCTGTAATACATGCTTATAATCCCTACAAACAACTATGGATATTAATATATTTAATGTTGTATCAATAGTTGTCACAATACCTTTTTTGGCAACTGTACATAAGGTACATGATAACATAATTCCAGGTACTAATGACACACACACACTTCCAGTATTCCTTGACTTGATTACCTGTATAAAATACTATAACTAATATAACTTTTTCTTCAAAATAAAACTCATTACTGGTTAAGGCTCCATACTGAAGCACCTTACAGGCAATAACTTTGGTACTGGTAATACTGTATTGACAATCTTACAGTACTCTATATCACATATTATTTGGGTACCGGTATCATTACTTAGGCAATAGGTTTACATCTACATAAAAAATCATCCTTTTTCTTGCGGTCAAGTACCGTTACCGTATTAATTTGTTTGTCCAAAGTTGGGACTTATTTCTGTAAAAATTAGAAATATTCATTAAAATATCATAACACAGTTATACTGTACAGTACTTACTTTCTATCATTATGACTTTCAACTCTCATATGGAACAAAATTTTCTATTATTCATATGCATTATCAAGGGGTATCCATTTCTCTCATTGCTTAAAACTACTGAATTAGTACTCTTGTGGTCAAACTGGAAAGTACTCCAGGAAATAGTTGCCACAGTAAAGTATGCTCAGTAGATCATAGAATTTATTTACTGACATGTTTTGGAGGAATCAGTAACCCTCCAAGGTACTGTACTGATAAGAGAGCATCCCCTTAGGCATCTCAAACCTTGAGCATATAACAGAGTGCATAACTTCAACACGGGATATTCTTGCATACGGCCCTAAGGGTGGTATTATTAAACTACTTCTTCGAGGAAAAGTCTTTTTGTCACTCAATTCACATTGCAAAATAATATGAACTGAGCGACAATAAGCCTTTTCCTCGAAGAAGTACATGTAGTTTAATAATACAGTAATACTGTACCTTGTTATCCACTGGGTAGTGTAAATGACCAACTCATTATAAACAATATACTACACACCCATAACAACAGTGCAAAACAAGGCATTACTCTACCACTAAAAATGTTCTCCCCATCAATGCTGGTTCTTCCTTCCCTCAGGTGAACTGTGTCTGGCCCCCTGCACTAGTACCACCACCCAAGCCTCCTGGACACTGGATGAGTCAGGGAGGCTGTCACCGTCTCACAGCTCGCTTGCCCTAGACGTGCCCTGGGACTACCCACGCACTAAGGTCATCCTTTACCCAAAGCACTCTGGCCAGAACCAAAAGTGGTGGCTCCTGTCCACTCTAAAGAAGATCATTGATGATTCCCCTGACTCCACTCCCACCACCCCCACTGTCCCTCGCACACTCCTTCACATTGTTCAGGGCCAGCATCAGCAGTTTAGCCAGACAGGTGGGTAAACAGATCAAGCCCGGACACACGCGCTCTTAGTGGCAGAATTCTTTAAACTTTACATTGTACTGTACTGGAGACCCTGGATATATAATGAATAAATACTTGTATCCACTATTTCAGCTTACACTCAGTCCCTCATTGAACACCACAAAATGTTTTCTCAAGATTCAGTTACTAAGCCTGTATTAAAAGGATAATATTTTAAATTCATTCATCTTATATTGAGGGCCTACTTAATCTCTTGTTTTTCACTATTGTTATAAGTGTGTACTGTTCTGTTTGTAATGAATAGTGTACAGTAAACCTTTGTTTTCCACTGGGTTTATGGGGTGTATAAATTACAGTTGAGCAAGTAGAAAAGACAGGAAAATTCTTGCTGTATATGGCAACATCTTCACCACTACTCAAAGTTCAGCCAATTATGTTCCACCTAACATTGATTCTGGGTTCCCACTGATTCATTCATAAATATGCAAGAGCTTACTACAAACAATTGTCAGATATTGCCATATAAAGCCATAATTTTATTGCACTATTGTTCAAACATTGAAACAATAGTAATTTCCAAACCCTTGAGGTTTTCATCTGTAATGCCTTAATCAGGAATTCTTCGAGAAACAAAAGACAAGGGTATTTCACACTATAATTCTCGCGTCTATTTTGCTGGAGGAAAGCTCTTCCTTGTTATTCATTGGGGTCACAGTTCTTCAACTGTCCCATCCTTTCTTTTACTTCCTTTGTATGCTTTCTACTTGCTCAACTGTACAATGATGGTTTACTGTACACAGACTTATTCAAACAATGCAATACACACCCATAATACCAATGCAAAACAAGGTGTTACTGTATATATGAGGGTTAAACTAAGTACAGTAATGGTAGTTGGGAATCCAATAGTGCAGAACTGAGGATATTGGAAGCAAGAGGAGGTGGCCGAGTGGTTAGTGTTCTGGACTCATAACCTAGAGGTCGGGAAATCAATCCTCTCAGGTGAGGGCCTGAGAATAACTACTCTTCCAATTTTAGTTTCAGACACTAACTATAAAGCCCCGAATGTCGTAAAACACCTTCCCTGGTACCATAACAGCTGCAGTATTTAGGAATAACCCTCACTTCCCTCCCTCTGTGGCTGTGTACCAGTTTGGAAGTCGTGACGTGTGTGTGTGAGCAGTTGACCTGGGCCACGGTAACGGGCTTGATTAAGCCTATGTCCAGTATCGGAACATGAAAAAAAATAAAATAATAATAATAATTTGTTTGTGGACATTCCATCTGTCCACGAACTGAGGAATCTGGCAAAAAAACAAAAAGATAGACACACACCCGTATGTAGATTTATCTATCTCTTCTCTTTTTGAATATGGTATCATCACCATATTTGTGGGTTTTAAGTCCTGAAAAAAGCTAAATTTAAATTCGATAACACGATGAGGGATTACTGGACCTCCAACCCTCAAGTTAAAAAATACCCTATTGATACTTATGGGGGTACGGTAGTATACTGTTGTTAAATCTGGAGCAACTGATTCCTTCAAACTATTCCAAGCAATAGGCCACCAGTATTTTTGTTCATCTGGTCCTGTTTCCTGGCATACTTTGGAGGAATGAAGGCACTTAAATGTACCAAAAATATATTATCCCCTTATTGTAACAAAATATTTTGCAGGTAGGAAACCAGACTTCCTCATCAGCCAGAGCAGCCACACCCTGGTGACAGTTCTCAGTGGATCAGGCCCCCATGATGCTGTGGTTGGCTTGGCACCTTACACTGGCCAGCCCTGTCAGCAGTGGTCCCTACAAGCTGGACAGTGGAAATGGGGCCAAGATCCGTCCCTCTGCTTGGCCCCCAGCACCAGTTCCGACACCCTCACTCTGGCCTCGTGTACGTCATCCACGGCACAGTGGACCCTAGACAACCAGGGTGTGGTGTCGTGTGGAACACGAGTGTTGGACGTGCCATGGGAGCATCCCAGACAGCACCTCATTGTCTACCCAAGGCATGGAGGCATCAATCAGAAGTGGTGGAACCTTGCAACATTGACCATGCAAGTCCCATCCAAGAGCCCTCCAATGAACAATGATAGTGTTTACATGAAAGAGATGGCATGTACTTTGATAAACAAGCTATGCGATACATCTGAGCCATTTCCAATCCAACGAACTGTGGAACATTTCCCAGGTAAGGTATCATCCAGTGCCCCTCGGATCACCGCCACCCTCACCCTTGACTTGTCTAGCCTTGGACAAAGAGAGAATATCAGAATGACAGCCCCTAAGGACTGGCAGGCCACAGACCTTTATATTCCAGATGGGGAGTTGTTCCAGGTGATGTTACCCGACTGGTTGTCATCACAGCAGGCATCACAGATTAGTGTACGTGTTGGGGCGCACTGTGACACACTCCAACCAGAATCTAGTAATGTCAAAGGAAGGACATTCAAACGCATACCAGATATCACGGAGGAATTTGAGGTTAAGCCTGGAATTAACAACTTTCGCAGCCAGTTTGGGGGAAATCTCATTTTCACTTTTGAAGAAGGTAGCCATTTCAATGTTAACATTGAAGTGAAAAATGTTGTGAGGGGACTGCACTATATATTGGGTAAAACCAGTAAGGAGGAGTGGGAGAGGGTGAGAGATATACACAAAGTGCCTCATGCAATGCTGGAAGGGAAGAGTGTAGTGCTGGTGGTGCCTTACAGTAGTATCCTAGCCCTCACCAACCCAGACCAACTCCTTCACCGCTACGACCAAATCATCCACCTCCTCAACGATCTGGCTGGGTTTGGTGATAATGACCCTCCACCCCGGGGAAAGCAGTGGCTGGTGGAGGATGTACAGATCTCTGCTGGCTCGGCACACGCTGGCTTCCCGGCTATGTTCTGTCAGGAGTACTATGAGTTGTGCTGCCCTGATACTCCCTATGATTGGGTCACCTGGCATGAACTCGGACACAACTTCCAGCAAGGCAATTTTTGGTCATATAGGTATGGCAGTGAGTCTACAGTCAACCTCTTCTCCCTCTACATCCAGGAGACCCTTTTAAAAGAAGACCGCTTGAGGAAGGAAAACAGATACACCAAGACAGCCACTGAGGTTGACGAGGGGCTGACCTTCCAGGAGGCTGACTGCTGGCAGAAATTGGTGTTCCTGATGGAAATTAAACATGCTTACCCCAAGTGTGGATGGGAGATGTACCGCTGCGTAAGCCGCACCACCAGGGCCCTCTCCGATCAACAAGCTGCCTCCCTCACCTCATGCCAACAGAGGCAGATTGACTATGTATATGAACTGCTGAGTGAGGCTGTGGGAGCTGATTTGCTCCCACATTACCAACGCTGGGGGTTGGAGGTGTCCAAGAAGGCTCAGGCCAAGGTCACACAGCTTGGCTTACCCATGTCTCCTGCTGATTTGTCTATTCGCAATAACTAAACATTGAGAATCTCTGTGAGGCTTTCATGGCGGCAGAGAATGTATTGATTAGGGACAGTATAGTAAAACTTTATGATCCATTGTTATGGGTATTATACCATTCTTGATGAATCCATGTACAGTATACTCTTATTATCCACTATTGTTATGGATGTGTAATGTACAAAGAGATTACTGTACCTGTACACAAATGCAATGCACACCCATAACACCATTGGAAAAGAAAAGCATTCATAACTTACCTTGATCAATACAGGCCCAGGCATTTACTGTAAGGCAGTTGGTGAAGAAAGCCTGTGAGAGCGATAGCTAACTGTTATAGCCTTTATGGATTTAGAGAAAGCTTATAATAGAGTGAATAGGGAAGGCTTATGGGTATTGCTGGAGTTGTATGATATATTTGGAGGGTAGGTTGGTAAATTTGGTATAGTGCTTTGATAATGGTAGTGGTTTTTTTTGTTTGTTTTTTTGAGAATAATAACTGCATTCAATTATTGGTTCCCCATCTGGGGTTTTCTGAGGTGATCTGATGGTTCTTGCTGCCCTTCCAGTATCCTGACCATGCCAATATGTCAAGAAAATACCCCCTGTATCATCATCAACTCACAACATAGAAAATGCCAGACCATATTCCAAAACGATGTGAGTGATGGTATACCTGCTCTCCTGATAGTGACGAGTATAAATAAGGTGTCATCTTCTAGTGGGACAGAAGATAAGTAACTAACACCATGAAGCTACACTGTCTCCTCTGCAGCAACACAATAATCTTGGCACCTTGCAAGAGTCACAGGCTACTGATAGCTTACATTCCGTGGTTGAGGTACTGTATATAGAAAATATCTCTGTTGGAGTGAGACAAGAATGTATAATGTCACCATAGCTGTTTAATTTTTATATACTGTAGATAGAGTGATGAAAATGGTTAAGACACATTCAGTACAGTAGGTTCGCTCAATGTGCGTGTTCTCAATGTGCGATTCACCTACAAATTCCAAATCAGCATCAATTTATTTTATTATGTGTGATGCTTCAACACCATGCGTTAGTGTAGCCAAGAGTGGCCCAATTCTGCAGCGGTTCCAAGGAGCGTGGCTAGATCCGGTTTCCGCATAAAACTAGCTGTTCAACCAAACCCACGATACAACCAGACGTTCCCTCCAGCCAGCTCGTCCCTCTCAGTCAGTCTCCCGCTCCCTCGTGTCCTGTGTAACCCTCTCTCCATTGTCGCCGACCTATTGTCCCCAACCCTACACCCTACCAATCAACACCTGCCTTCACCGTGCCTTAGGTCGAACGTAAAAAGAAATGCGAGGAGTTATGGTACTTCGATGGGCAAAGTTGTGCTAGTAACCCAGCAATCATTTTGATGGACTGTTATCTCCCTATCTTCATTATGCTAACATTTGATCTTGACAAGCTGTTCCAATATTACACTGACAGGCACAACGCTGAAATAAGCAAGAGGAAATAAAGGTTAATCACTTGTTACCTAGGCAGAACAGGCAAGAACAAGAAGAGATCGATGATAACGCTTCAGTTGTGTCTACCTTTAACTTTGAAGGGTTTATGGATGAAGTGAATGAGATTGACATCGAGTGCAGTGCTAGTGGGAGTGGTGGCATGGTGGCTGGTGAGGGTAGTAGTGCGACCTTGGGAAGAGCATCAGGAAGGCCGACATAGTGTCACAACCAGCCACAGAATCCCATCTCTCACATCTAGTGTGCTTCTCTACTGCTATTTCTTTGGTAAGAACTTATATTCATTGCTACTGTGACTCATAATTAAAGCACAATTACCAGATACTGTATTGTACTCTGCATATTGGCGTATACTCAGCAAACACAAATGCAGTGGCCCTCAGCAGGCCAAACGTAATTCGGACGGGCAGCCTCTAAGGGGCAAACATACTGAGGCCCACTGTCTGTTTTGCTCATTGGTTTTACGAATGCCCGCTGACAGAAGGCTGCTGTCGTTGGTATGACTATTACCCACTTAATGTTTGTTTTTAGTAGTACAGTATTATAAAGAGGACTAACATCACACCCCAATTGGCCATATGTCACAAAACTAAAGGTGAAATATAGATACAAAATACAGAAACCTAAATAAGTACTATTTATTTATGTATGGTCTTATAAATAGATATAAAAAAACTAAAAAAATAAATATTTACTTGAGATCGATTCACTCCTTAAAATTAAATAAAGAAAAAAAAATATATATATATACCATTTATATCTATTCAAGTAAAGTATACATTTGGCCCCCCAATATGCAGTATGTAATCACAGGAAAATATTATATACAGTAAACCCTCCACATAAAAAAGTTATTTTCCTCCCATACATATAGTCTATTGCGCTGTAGTATTACTGAATAATAAATAATGCTTACACTGTACAGTTACTACAGTACTCAATATACTGTATAGATTCATCAACCCGAGTCGAATCAGTTACTTGTGCTGGCGAAAAGTAGAAGGAAGACAGAGTTTTGCTAATTTGACAAATGTTGATAATTCTTGCCCTGCTTCATCCCTCGTATCCCTGGTTGCAATGGTGCCACATGGCTGGGAATAGAATACTTATTGTATTCACGTACAGGACATAATCATCATAATTACCCTATTTCCATATCCTTATAATCAGCAGGTGAATGTTAATTATGCATTGTTGATTATTAATAGTACAGTATCATTAGATTGATGTATAAAAAATAAAATAACAATTGTAGTATGATATAAATGATAGACAATAAAAATATCTCCCAGTCATGAGCATCTTGAGTCAGTGGTATATACAGTAATTAAATTGTTATTTTGGTGATTATTTTCTTTACATAGAGGAAGATGAGGACTGAACGCCCAATAATTGTCTCCACCTAAGAAATATACAAGTAAGAGAGATCTAAATTAATTTGATCCACTTCAGGGAAACCCACACATAACCCCTTTTTCACTTGTTTTGCGGGCTCCTGCCCGCCTACACAACATACTGTATGCAGCTTCCTACCAGTAGTAGTAGAGTAGAGGTGAAGGTGTGCCAAATATATGCCATGAACTTGCTTCTGTGTGTGCTGATTTCAAACAATTTCTTGTTTTTGTTGTGTGACACATAGTTTTTGTGTCATTCTCAAACATACATACATACAACTCTTTTTAATGATATTAATTAAGATTTATTATACACAGTGGTTCCCACAAGTAAGTGTGTGTTTGGTTCTTGGAAAGCGGCACATACTTGGGGACTAAAGGCTAACCCTTAACCCTCAATTCGTGGGTGTAGTAAAATTTCGACACTAGCAACAAGTCTACTGTAGAGCATTGATTTGACAGGACAGTTTTTAAATTTGCATGGTCCCTAGCAAGCCCGTTTCGACCTGGTAACAAACATTTACTGTACTTTGTTTTACCATTCGATACCTCAAACATAAAGAAATACTGTAGATTAAAATTGACCAACACAGAAGTTCTTTAGCCAAAGATAACACTGGTAAGACAAGTTAACTCATTTGATAAACATATAAATAGAGTTGATTTGTGAGTCTGAGGCAGCCCTGGGCCGATGTTTTTGGGTTAGAATAAACTGGGTGCATTTCTTTGCTGTCCCACCTCTCACCTCATCCTTCATTGCCCTTTGTATGTAATTATCTCTAGTGACTAAAAATATTTACAAATATGTGCTAAAAGTTTGAAAAATGTCTGTTTTGATAAACTGTTTACTCTAAAAAGGGTTAGGCATAGTGAGAGTCTAGTGAGGGTAGGGACAGGGTAATGGGGTGGCAAGTGAGCAACCACAAATTATTTGTCTAGTTATAATCAGTAGTTCATGAGTTAATACTCATTTGCACACATTTCCTTGGTTTATGTCCCCTGAGGTAGGGTGCTACTATTACATCTCCATTATATCTGCTTGTCGTAAGGAACTAGAATGGGCTTTTATTAATCCAACTGTCCCTTTTTTTCATCAGTTACCTTTTTTGTTTCGACTGTCCCACCTGTCAATAACCTCCCTCATTTAGGTGGCACATGACCTCACTGTTGCGATGCCTAATATCAATCTTAGGTTCTTGATCTTATTCTTGGTCAGTTTCTCTTACAATACTTCCTCTTTCCATGATATGAATCGTCTGTATGTGAATATTCCAAATACTGACCAAACGTTAGGCCATACTAAGTCGAGGTCCGCTTACTTTTAATATTTGAGCCAGAATTGTGTTTGTCACACTTTTGACTTTGCTTACTTAAATAACTCATACTTGTGTGGGGACCACTGTAATAGATTATTATTATATGAATATATATACTGTAAATCCTTACACATATTCACAAATCTGTTATAAGATATAATATATAATAGATTGTTATCATTTTATAAATATATATAGAATGTATATTTTTACATTTATTTATACAGTATATACAACTATTTCTAATATATTAAAATTTACTGTATATTAAAGTTTATTATAAAAATATATATATTTTTTTCATTATTATCATTGTCGTCTCTGTTCTCCTTTTTCTTAACCCTCAATTTTCGGGTGTAGTAAACTTTTGACACTAGCAACGAGTCTGGAGCACCGCAGGTGTAGTATTCATTTGACAGCACAGTTTTTAAATTGCGTGGTCCATTATAAGCTAATTTCTGATTGGCAACACTGTGGGTGGCAGCCAGGGACTTCGGTACAGTCATCTCCGTGGCCCTGCCACCACCAATCAGTCCTAAACCTAGTTTATACATGCGCGAATAAGCTCCCAATGCCGTCACGAATAAGCGAAATGTCAAAAGTTGGGGACTCGGCAGCCTAATTTTATATTTTTATTAATTGCCGTGACCTACCACGGGTTCATCTATGGTTCATCTGCAGTATACCACGAATGATCAGGGGAAGCCCGGGGATTCACCGTTGGCTCCTGGACGACTAATTTGTAACGGTCATTTTACCCTTTTTTTGCCGGCGGTGTTTCTGCAGGATGCTGCGGGTGTACCTGGGCATGCTCGGCGATGCACCTGCAACCAGTTGGAGATGGCCTGGAGTTTCACCACTGAGCTTGGGACATGCTACGACCATCCACAGGTGCATCGCAAGTTCATCTGTAGTATACCACAAATTATCGGGGGAATACGGGGGATTCACCGGTTGCTCTGGGATGACTAATTTGTGACAGACATTTTACTTTTTTTTTTTTTGCCAGCAGTGATTCTGCAGTATGCCACAGGTGCACCGGGGCATGCTCGGCGATGCACACATGACCAATCGGGAATGGCTAGGCATTTTAGGTATGTTATTGCCCTTTGGCTTGGGCACATAATATTATATAGGGCAGGTAATCAGTTCCCTTCCACCACTTTCTTCCTTGCCGCAGCTAAGACAATATCACAAAAGAGCAGCATGGCAGGTAAAGAGGATGATGTGTTGTTCCTGTTTGCAATAACTTTAGCAGTACAGTATATATCCTTCTGAAGAAGAGAGAAAAGAGGCAAGAGCAGGAAGAGCAGAGAATGAAGCTGGGGAAGGAGAGAGGATATTGGGTTCGTCCGTGGCATGCACGGAGGAAGCTATTTGGTCAGTGGGAAAGTCTTGTGCATGAGCTCGCTTGGGAAGAGAAGTCATCATTCAAGAAATTCCTGAAGTCATGGCTTTTTCGGTAATCGTAATGCAATCCAAGATAATTATATTACACCAAAAATGTACACAATTAGGAATTATAGGCAAATTATAGACAATGGAATAGCCTATACACAAAAACAAGTAATATATAAAGATCATATTATTATAGGGAAATATATCAGTGCTATTGTTATTGCCAGGATATATATATATATATATATATATATATATATATATATATATATATATATATATATATATATATATATATATATAGTGTGTTACTATTACCTATTAATGTTCTGTATTTATGTTTGGAGATCGGAAGAGTTTTAATCCAACCCCATAAGTGATATGATACAGTCAGATGATACCTACAGGTCTGGTCACTCCTCCTGCCCTCTGTTATCTATCTATTTGCTATCAAATTCCCTGTGTATTTGTCCATGAATATATCTCTGCTATCAAATTAAACATATCTCTCTTTCATATATATATATATATATATATATATATATATATATATATATATATATATATATATATATATATATATATATATATATATATATATATATATATATATTTGTTGCTGCTGAATATATTGACTTCTTTGGCATATGTAATGTAATCCTTTACTGATGCTACTAAAAATTATACAACTATACTGTAGGTAAATATTTGCCCCTTCTAAACCATCAACTGAACTTGAAAAGCAGACCCCATGAAAACATTACTCATAAAAATATGTGTGCATTTTCGTCAGGATAAAACATGTAAATAAAGAAGTAAATAGGTAGGCCTATTGGTAAGTGAAATAATAATGTACTATATAGGCTTTATTGTAGAGAACTAACGTGTGACTGTTTGTGTAGTTTAGAGGAATCATTGACCTTTAATTACAAATGTGTTGGTTAATCTGGAACAATTGATTCCTCCAAACTATTTCCAGCAGCAACAGACCTCCATTCCTCTTATAAGTCTGCTGGTCCTGTTTCCTGGCATAATTTGGAAGAATCAAGTTACTTTAATGTACAGTTGGACACAGGAATTCGTGGTACAGCCCAAGTGAAAGATGGTCAATTTCTCCCAATATAAAGTTCCTTAATTAGTGCCAAATAGGAGAAACCAGGGGCAGAAGTCGGTATTGAGGATGGTAATAACAAACCTGATAATAGACACTGGTTACTCAAATGGGCTGTGCCACCCATTCATGTATCCAACTGTACCAAAAAAAATGCGTACATACAGTTAGCCACAAGAATTTTTACACAGGGCGTATGAAAAGAGAGGTCATTTTTCTGAAAGTATTGAAATGAATGGTCTACCAAATGACTCGGAGATTTGCAAAACAACAAACCTAATAATAATAATAATAATAATAATAATAATAATAATGCTGTATTGCTGTTACGTAGTGTTACATTTGCAAAACAACAAACTTAATAATAATAATAATAATAATACTAATAATAATGTTGTATTGCTGTTACGTAGTGTTACATTTGCAAAACAACAAACCTAATAATAATAATAATAATAATAATAATAATAATAATAGTAATGTTGTATTGCTGTTACGTAGTGTTACATTTGCAAAACAACAAACCTAATAATAATAATAATAATAATGTTGTATTGCTGTTACGTAGTGTTACATTTTCTATATAGTGTAGTGTGAACCCTCGAAAGGTACAGCGTGTGAACACATTCTTGTGCCCAACTGTACATTTACCCTTAATTCTATGTGACAGCAATCCAGGCAGCCTTAATACTGACCATACACACTCATACACACACACACACAACTCCGCCCCTAGACATCCGAGCCACACACACACACACACACACATACACAGACACAGACGAGGATTCACACCAAACCACCACACAGACAGTACACATTGTATCGCAGCACAACGGACATCAAGGTGTATAGAAAGCCTAGTCATAGTAGTCATAGTACAGTGTTAAATCTGTAGCAACTATAACTCATTCATTCAAAATATTTCAAGCAACAGCAGCAGGCCACGATTTTTTTTTTTTTTTAATCTGATTTGCATACTTTGGAGAAATCAGGACGCTCTTTTTAATTAATATACCAAAAGTATAATATAATATTACTCCCTTAATTAATTGTGCCATGAGAGATTGTTGTGATTTGTTAATTAAGAGTTCGTGTCCAATTAAGTATATTATTATTATTATTATTATTATTATTGTAGATCAACTAACCTATACATATTTTTCAACCTTTTCATTCTAATATACTACAGTTTCTCCAAATAATAATAATAATTATTATTATTATTAATAAATTATTAATAAATTAACTTGATTAATCAGTAAAATCATCCAGTGATAGCAAGGGAAAATAATTATAATGAACGTTACTTATTGTCTTAAAAATACAGTTGTCTCCACTAGTAACGAGCATAGCGTCCAGTGGTGGGTTTGGTGAAATGTGGCACCACTGTGTTTGTTTACATAGCGTCCTTATGATGGATGAATACATCACTACGAATAAACAAACACAGTGGTGCCACGTTCTGCCAAACCCATAGAACGCTGAACTCGTTACTAGTGGAGGTAACTGAACCTCATTTGACGCTTTTCAGCATCTCGTTTAACTCTTTAAACTTTTTCAGTATCTGCTTTGACTCTTTTAAGTAGATACAGCCGGCTCCACTACCGCTAGGGCTCCTGCAGTGTTGTCAGCGCTCCCTCTCCCAGGCGTGAACCACAAACTTGGGTCCGAGACACACATCTGAAACACTCACTAGTGAGAGAGATGGTAATGGGGGTTGGCAGGCTTGGATGCTGAGCGAAACGAATGACAATGAAATGATAATCTGTATTGGATAATCCAAGCATCGGCACCATGAACTATCCATCATCATAATGATTACGTCAAATAAAACCGGGATAAGTAAATCCTATATATTGGCTGTAATGTATTCGCATTGCAAGGACGGAAACTGAAGTTTGTTGATAAAATTAAAATCATCCAATATCCTCAGTTATGTAATTGTTCCTCAAGTGTCAACAAAGTCGGTAAGGTATAGAGGTTGTTGCTCGTAAATATCAGAGTGCTAAGTTTGACCTCGGCTCAAGGAAAAGGGTTTCAGCTACCTATTATTATTATTATCAGAATATCCAGGTGAATGGAATATGTTCCCATACTATGGTCTCCTCCATTTATCATCTTAATAGTTAATCAAAACCTAATTTATCGAGCATTACAACGTAATATTCTGCACCATGAAATATAGCAATTTAAAACATCAGGAATCATTTGGTGCCTATTGTTGCATCAGCATAAAAAAAGATTGCTCACATACAGATTATAATTTCATTGTCATTCGTTTCACTCAGCATCCAAGCCTGCCAACCCCCATTACCATCTCTCTCACTAGTGAGTGTTTCAGATGTGTGTCTCGGACCCAAGTTTGTGGTTCACGCCTGGGAGAGGCAACACTGACAACACTGCAGGAGCCCTCTGTATTGTGTACCTTTATTGACTACAGTAAGCCTACTCCATTATCGAAACCCTTTTATTATACTGTACACATTTATAGAAGAAAGCAGTGATCCAGTGTTAGATAAGACTGTGAAGATGGTAGTGGTGATACAGAAGACAATGGTGATGATGGTCATAGTGTTGTTCATATTGGACCTTCCGCATCACAGTCTGGCAGGTGAGTTGATAAAATGGTTAATCTTTATTATTTATTACTGTGTATACTTGTTTATTGTTATTTATTCACATGCATGGCCATTCTAAGATATAAATTAATACAATAATTCAAGGTAGAGTGAATTTATGCATCAAGTTTAAGTAGTTAAAGTGCATTTAATAATTCATGTATTTTTTTTTTATTCAGTCATCTCTTTTGACACACAGCATTGTCCTTTATTAATGGGACAGTACAGTGTTGGCAACCCAAGAGCAACTGTTTCCTCAAAATTATTCCAAACAACTGGCCACCCTTATTATTGTCAATATGGTCGTGTTTCCTGGCATTTTATCCAATACAAACTTGAAGGTGAACACTCCGCGAAATGCAAGCACAAAAATGCTTACGAGCTCATCTCAGTCTGGGCCAAAAGGGGAAGAAATACAAGTTGAAAAATGACTCTTGTGTTGAAGGGATAAAACAAACCACAGGAGGTTCTATAAAATAGTCTAAAACCTCACGTGCGTTATGTTTTTATCTGTCAAGTCGTATGCAAACTCCACACGTGTATTTTCATTTCTGTTAATTAAATTATAAACCTTGCACACGTGTAGTTATATTTATTTCCTTATCTGCCACATGTATTATTTTCCTCATCTGTCACGTGTAATTATTCCCTACGTCACATGGATACATATATTTTCTTATCTATCAAGTTTATTCCCCTTATCTCTTCCTTATCTATCACGTTTATTTCCCTATTTTTTTCATCTGTATCAATGTTTATATCCCTTGTCTTATTCACATCTATATGAACGTTTATTTCCCTTATATTCTCCTGATTATTATAAACTATTTCTGTCAACGTTTATTTCGATTTTCTTTTCCTTATCCATCAACGTTAACTTACCTTATGTCACATGTATTTCTTTATCTGCCACGTGTATTTATTATAATCCTACACCAGTTCTTCCTCTTCCTTCTCTCTCTCCCCTTTCTATCACCTCTCACTTTCTCTCTCTCTCTCTATCACCTCTCACTTTCTCTCACACAGACAACACTGGAGATGAGAAGCTAAGCAAGGAGGAGCTCCTACGAAACAAACTCCTGGATAAGTACGACCGGATGTCTCTGCCTCAACGCAATCACAACGGCACCACCACCGTCGTGTTTGATATCCTCACCAACGGGATCCTTATTTCAGAAGACACACAGATAATTAACCTCAATGCTTGGGTTAAAATGGTATGCTTAGAGAAAGGTTTCCACACACATACACATACACACACACCGATACGGTTTTATTCACACATATGCATTTCCATATAATGTTATACATAGTGTACATGCAGTTCCATATACAAACACATACACTGCAGTTCCATACACACTGGTTTCATTGCCTGATGTCCGTACAACATTTTCTTTGCAGTTGTGTATTGTATTGTGAAGTAAGCCCACACAACACAGCTTAAAAAAATTGTTGTTATTGTTGATGTTGTTGTTATTGTTACAGGTATGGGTGGACCCTAGACTGGTGTGGGATGTGAAGGATTACGGTAACCTTGTAGAACTGCATTTTGGTCCCGATGAGATCTGGCAGCCTGACATGTGTCTCTATAATAAGTATGGAATATATATGTATTTGTATGTGAATGTGTCGAAAAATGCTATATATATATATATATATATAAAACACTCCGTCTGTCTGTGTGTCTGTCTGTCTAGCCGCTATGCACTGCCGCATCGTTCTACCAAGAGTAAAACGTAATATGTCATTTTGATCGGTGAAGCCAGGTGTGTAGTGGTCTGAAACCATGTTGTGAGGATCCAAGGGAAATGTGTGGTGTGACTATACTTATGATGAGGCACTCATTTACTTTGGAGGGGTGCAAAGGTGGGCGATGGGACGGTGTGATGAAGGTAGTGTGGGATCTTTGTTGAGTTTTGGGATAGTATAGTGATGATATTCCCATGCTTCCATTTGTTGCGTATTGTTTTGTGTGAGTGGCTATAGTTTGCCATGTTAGTAAGTGATTGTATTCCTTGTGCTCCATAGTGTTTAAGATGTATGTTATTGATATTGTTAGGGCCACAGGCAGATGAAGTTGTGAAAGATGTGTTTCGTGTGATGGTTTGTGAATGGTGCATAGTCTGCATGGGTTAGTTGGGAATGTCTCATATCTGATGACTTGTCGGTCTTCAGAGTTAGGGTGAAAGTGGCTTACATGAGAAAAATGTTGGATGAGGGTGTTTGCTTGTTGGTTATTTGAGGGTATAGTTCTGTTATGATGGCTGCATGTGATTATGTAATGTTGCTGTTGGACATTGTGATGCTGTTTAGAGTTTTGTAGAGTTTGCTGGTGTTTGATTTGTTATCAAATGTTCCTCCTGTTCTGTCTATCATATTTCACTTCAGTTCAGTCTCTTATTTTTACCATCAATTCAGCCTATTCTATTCAGTCTGTCCTTCTCCGTGTCCTTACAGTGCCGACGCTACCAACAACGACCACTATGGTAAGATCAACCTTTTGGTGGACAACAACGGTACTGTGATCTGGGTACCACCTACCAACCTGAAAGCCGAGTGTCCCCTTGATCTTACCTACTGGCCCTACGACATACAGACATGCTACTTCTTCCTAGGCTCGTGGACCAGACACGGTACACACATCGATATCAGACTACCACGCAATGCTACGATCATGAAGGTGAGTTGTGGAGAATGGTTTAATAGTACGAGTGGAAGTGGAAGGAAGATAATGCGATGTTCGGCCATTTTCGCGAGCAAAGATAGTCATACTTTTTTCTTGCCCCTCAATTTGGAAAGCTTTTTGGCCTGGTGGTCAACTTCAGTTCTTGTGCTCCAGATTTTGGAAAATTTCCGAACCTAACTCCTCCTAGAGGACCTAGACCATACCAGATATCATCACCAAACTTTCAGGGAAGTTTCCTCTTGTATTGGGGAAGGTTTTAAACCTAATATGGATTAGCCTGGTGGTCAACCTCTGTTCCTGTCACCCAGTATTTGGAAAATGTCTGAACCTAACTCATCCTAGATCATAACAGATATCATCATCAAACTAATCAATGAAAGAAAGAAGAATCAAATTGTAATCGAATAGTACGAGTATAAGTAGAAAGACGATAATGAGGTGTTGAATGTGAGTGGAAATTAATGGTATGAGTATAAATGGAAGGAGGATGAGAGGTGTTGAAGGTGAGTGGGGTTAAGGGTTAAGGGTTCAGATGTATAAGTGGAAGAAGGATAATAAGAGGTGTAGAGGGTGAATGGAGGGAATAGTTTAATTGTATAAGTGGAAGAAGGATAATAAGAGGTGTAAAGGGTGAGTGGGTTTGAATTTATAGTAATCGGTTAAGTGCAATGCAGGGAGTTATTATTTACTTATAGCCAGCTGTACAGTCGTGGCACATAATCCTTGACCAAACTTCCCCTTGCACCCTGAACAAGGACTACCTATGTGCCGGTACTGTACAGTCGGTAAAAAAAAGTTTCGTTACCACCCCTATATTAATTTTAACATTGGTGTCTCGTGTGGCTATCGTCTTTGCCCCGCTGATAATATGACAGCTGCGCCAGTGACAACTTTTTTATATCAAAAGTTTAGCTGATTTTAAATTAAATTTTGAGTGTTCAAGAACTATTACTATTTAAATATTCATTATTAAACATAAGGAAATACATTTGAGTATTTTAGAACAAGAAGAACAGTGAAATACCCAGAAAAGAATATCACTGCTGAAAAAATGTCCTTCCTACTTCCCTGCCCATTAGACACTGAGGGGCACGGAGGGGGACTGAGGTATATAATTATTATGACACTCACGTCACGCCTCAATGAATCGCCAGTTAAGCGTACCAACATTACATCACACTGTTAAAAGGATGGTAACGAAACTGTTTTCACCTACTGTACATAATATAATAACCCTAGGCCTAGCTGAATGCCGTAGCTGCTATACCTAACAAATACACATAGGAAAATCCCATATTTATATTAGTTTACATTACATTTTTAGTGTTCAATAGTAAAAGTAGAAGGAGGGTGAGTGGGTATACAGTATAGTGATAAAAAAAAAGTATAACAAAAAGGCAAGAGATGAGAAATTAAGGCTAGAATAATTTATGTATTGGATATAACATGAATATAATTATACACACTTCATGAATATCATACACTGTCTCTTATTGAATAAACAACATACAGGCTTAAGTTACTCATTACTGGACACACAAAATAGATTATTGAAACTGTGTTAAATGGCAATTATTACAAGTGCAGTATACATTTTGTGAATTTGATGGCCTTAAATGGGTAACTCCCTTTTGTTACATTGGAGTGCCTTCATTCCTCCATATGTATGCTAGGGAACAGAACCATATAAACAAAAATAATGGTGTTCTGTTGCTTGGAATATTTTGGAGTATTCTGTTGCTCCAGATTTACCAACATAAAATTTCCCCCTTTATTAAAGGGAGATTATTTTATTGTTGAATTGGCAGGTCTCTGGTCTCCAAACTATACATACAAAAAAACAGATTCCCTGTTATGTACCATTGAAGGTGTCCGTGTTTTCCGGCACAAGATAATCTTCTTTTTATTCCTTTTAAGTATGCCAAGAAACTGGACCAGATTAACAATAAAAAATGGTCGCCTGTTGCTTAGAATAGTTTGGAGGAATCATTTTCACCAGAGTAACCAGTACTATAATACTATATTTAGTATTATAGTATAATACTATATTTAGTACTATACTATAATACTATATTTAGTATTATAGTATAATACTATATTTAGTACTATACTATAATACTATATTTAGTACTATACTATAATACTATATTTAGTATTATAGTATAATACTATATTTAGTATTATAGTATAATACTATATTTAGTACTATACTATAATACTATATTTAGTACTATAATATAATACTATATTTAGTACTATACCAGTACTATAATTAGGATAGACAATAATTATGAAAGAGGGAATGGATGTGAAATAGATTGGTGGATGCAAGCAAGTATTTATTAGCATTACTGTATATCTAGTGTATTATACGGGAAAACAATAATTGATGGTCTTGAATGAAGGAGAGGGAAAGCAGGACAGTTGCCTCCATTAGTAACGAGCACAGCGTCCGGTGGGTTTGATGAAATGTGGCACCACTGTATTTTGTTTATTCGTAGTAATATTAACTGAATGGACAGAACTCACTCCTGCTATAGTATCCACCACCATAAGGACACTATGTAAACAAACACAGTGGTGCCACATTTCACTAAACCCACTCATCGGATACTGTGCTCGTTACTAGTGGAGGCATTTTATGAAGGATCTGTTTGCTCTTATACTATAAGATGCATTTAATTAAGATGCATTAAATTAAGATACATGAAGTTAAGATGTATTAAGTTTGGAAATTGTATAAAATGTCAGAAATTGATATGTATTAAATATAATAATATTATATTAAATAGATGTAACGAATAATATGTATTATATTAAATAGTATAAGATGAAATAAATGTATGAATTTCTATACTATATACTCAACAGGTGTACCCCGGTTGGTTCATAAAATACTCACACATGTGGCAATACATGGATGGATACTTACGGAGAACTGAACATTGGTATTCCTTCAGTTCTCACCCTTATGTTATGCTACAATTGAAACTCTCCTTCTTACGGACCTCACCCATCTTTGTCTCCACCATTGTCATACCTGCTGTTGGTGAGTATATTATTATTATTGTTATTATTATTACCTCTGCCAAGGAGGTTATGTTTTCACCCATGTATGTTTGTCTGTTTGTTTGTTTGTTTATTTGTCTGTTAGCAGGATTACGCAAAAACGCATTGACGGATTTTGATGAAACTTTGTGGGAAGGTCGGGTATCGTAGTGGCAACAATTGATTAGATTTTTATTATTATTACTATTTTTATTATTATTATTTATGTTAGGGGCATCTCAGGTTGTTTTTGATAGGGAGGAGTGTGGGCCAAATGCATGAAGTTAGTAGAAGTGAGTTCTGTCCATTCAATTACTATTACAACGAGTAAGTAAACAAAGTGTGCTCGTTACTAGTGGAGGCAACTGTACTTATAGTCACAAGAATTATTAGTATCCCACAGAGGTTCGCTACTAGTGGAGGCAAGTGTACAGTCGTGAAAAATAGTATTCATCCACATAAGGGTGATTCATATACACGTTTGACAGCTTCCCTCTGTTCCGTTTGATGGGAAACTTTACAATACTTGTATGGACTGTAGGTTTAATATATTTTAATTTACTGCAAAATATCTGTAGACTCACTATTCAAAACAACAATAATATTATATCAGAACCTGCAAACGTTTGTCAGCAATAGCTTTGAATTACCCACATGTGTATAGAAACTTATTTCCACCACTGTACTTTCCTCTTAACAGTCACGAAAATTATTATTATTATTATTATTATTATTATTATTATTATTGCACAGTGTTGTCGCTGCTGACGCTTCTTCAGTTCGTGCTGCCTTTACGTGAGCCTCTGAGGGTGGTGGTGGGTTGTGTGACACTCATCCTCACCTTCCTGGTGCTCATCTACTTGGCTTCGGTCCTGCCTCCTCTGTCTGGATCAGTGCCCATTATTGGTGAGTCACAGTGCCGATTCTACAGGGGTTGGTTGGTTTGGGTTTTCAAGTACCATAACGAAAGAAAAGAAACTGTGTAAATGACTCATGAGTTAATTGTTTGATGAATTTCATGACTCCACTGTAAAACTTTCTCACTATCGTAATCAAACTCCTTCCGTAGGAGGTGGTGTTACATAGCAATGTTTGAAGGACTCACTAACCTCCAATTTTCTTACTACATCACGGAGGTCCTTAAAAAAAATAAGGAAGTGACTGAATGTAAAATGAAGTAATGGATACAAGTACAGTAAACTACTTATAAGTGTTATTATATCCAGGTTTTACAGGGAAAACATTTGGTAGTTTTTCAATGATGAGCGACTGAATGTATAATTAAGTATATAATGGATATAATTATTGATAAGGGAAAACATTTAGTGGTCTGTAATGAGCGACTGACTGAATGTTATGGGGGTGTGGGAGTAGGGGACAGGCTTGGGGGGAGGGACTGGGGTGTGTGTGTGGGGAAAGGCGAACTGGCTTGGGGGGGGGGGGGGGGTAGAAAGCCCGTCCCCTATTCCTGCACCTCCCTAACCCCCCTCCAACTTGTCCCCCTACTCCCGCATCCCCCAAAACCCCCCTAACCCCTTTCCAAGCCTGTCCCCCTATTCCCACACCCCCTTGAATGAAGTAAATACAGGAATTCCTTGTATTCCACTCGTGTTATTGGTGTGTACTGCACTGTTTGTAATATATCTTTGAACAGTAAACACACTTTGTACAATTGGGGAACAAAGTATCTGGACACCGTTGACGGCTTCTGGTAACAATGTCAGTGATAAACACGTTAGTAATAGACAAACTTTATTCATTACTACATAACGATAAATGATATTGTGTGACGTCGACCAACCACAGACAGTGAAATAAAAGTTATCCTTCTATTCATAAATAGTTTCTCTCTTTGATGTGTTTACTTTTGGGGATGTTGCCAGATGCTGTCAACAGTGTTCATATACATTATTTCCCAACTGTACACTCGTGATACATAATCCCTGACCAGAGACGAACGGCAGGCACCACACACACACACACATACCCGGTTTGGTTTGTTGGATTTATGGCTATCAACCATCGACATATAGTCAAAGGTCATTAAGCCAGTATAATCCATTTTATTCTATCAATTTATATAAGGTCATAAAGTTTTGTCTCCCTCAGAAAACAGAGCAGTTTGTCTATAATATTCTTATCATCGGATAGAATATTTTCAAAAGTAAAAGCTAGATGTTTAAGTTGAAAATATCTTATTATTTTAACTCTCTGGGTGACATACTTGTCACAATAAAGAATCAAATGATTCAGTGACATAACTGTGTCACATTGTGTGCACATTGGTGGAAATTCTTTGTTTATATAGGGCTCTAAGTGAGTGAGCCTGGTGGCGTTGACCCTCAACCGAGCCACCACCACTTCATCCCTGCGACTACGCCAGGATGACGTAGCCCAGGGTTCAATAAGAAGCTTAACTTTATTCCTGATGTCTAATCTGGTCCACTGCCTTTGCCACAGGAGATGAATTTTAGATTTTATGAGAGAGACAAAACACCTGAGATCCGTACGGACTATGCTAAGGTCCAGATCAACAGTTGACCCTGCTAGTTTGTCAGCTTGTTCATTACCATAGATACCATAATGTGATGGTACCCATATTAACTTGATCAATTTATTGGCACTAAATAGCTTACTAATGATATTACCCTGTATTTCATTGTTAGTTGTATTCAAAGATTTAATAGCTTTAAGTGAACTTAATGAATCAGTAAATATGACTATCCTATCGTGGGTCGTCGATAGGGCAAAATCCAAAGCTTTATCTATAGCAAATAATTCAGCAAGAAAAATAGATGTATGATTCGGCAGTCTGAATCTTAACTGACATTCATGCGACCATACACCCGCACCCACACATTCATCCGTCTTGGACCCGTCGGTATACAGTTGGAAATAAGAAAGATGTTTGACAATTATCTCACGAAACCTCTGGTGTACCTCCACCTCCGGCACCTGGGATTTAACCCCTGGTAACCAGGATTCCACACAACTAAAAGGGGGTATTACCCAAGGTGCAATATTTACTATAACCAGGGAATCGATTGTTGATAAGTCTATACCGACACACTCTACGAGGTCGTGGAGTCTTGCTCTGAGGGACCTAACGCCAGTGCCCTCCGGGGCCGTGCGTCCCCTAGGCGGATAACTTGGCCCTTCCAGGGGCCTATCGCCATGGCCCCCCGGCTGCGGGCGCAAAAAGGCACCACCGGGAGGATGACTCGGCTCCCCGGGAATACAAACAGCGGGCCTGGTGTCCCTTGGCCTAACGCCAGTGCCCCCTAGGGCGCAGGGGTTCCCGGACGGATAACTCGGTCCCTCTGCCAGGGGCCTAACGCCATGGCCCCCCGGGTGCGGTTGCCGCAGCAAGGCATTACCGGGAGGATGACTCGGCACCCTGGCTTTCTTAGCAAAGTATGTTAACATTAGTTGGTCTCGTCTTAGACGGAGGGGAGGCACTTGTGACTCCACCTCTAGACGCTCGATTCGAGTGCAACGTAGGGCTCCAAGACACACACGCAAACAAGCATTCTGCACAACATCCACACCTTTCAACACAGACTCAGATGCCGAACCATACACTATGGACCCATAATCTACTCTAGATCTGATCAGGGATTTATATAGCATTAACAAAGACTTCCTATCTGCTCCCCATTTCGTACCAGAAATGCATTTAAGTAAATTGAGTGCTTTTAAACATTTAGTTTTTAACTGACTGACATGGCAAGTCCATGTCAGTCGACTGTCAAAAATCAGTCCAAGAAATCTAGTTGAATTTTGAATAGGTAGGGGGTTTCCACCCATGGTCAACCGAACGTCTGGTTTTTTCCTATGAGTGAAAATAACCCCTACACTTTTCCTAATTGAAAACTTAAAACCCCACTGGAGGCCCCAATTATGGATCGAATCCAGTGCCGATTGAATTCGAGGTGCCGAAAACTGTGCACTATGGCTGGAGTGCCATATTGCACAGTCATCAGCATACAGTGAGTATTTAAGATTTCGAGGAGGAGCTGGTAGAATGTCATTTATCATACATAAAAATAAGGTCGGAGACAGAACACTTCCCTGGGGGACCCCGTTTGCCTGGACAAAAGTGTCCGAGAAAGTGACTGTATCCGAAAAAAGCTTGACAGAGAAAGTTCTGTCAGACATGAAATTTTGAACAAAAAAGGGCAGATTACCGCGTAATCCCATCGCATGTAGTTTCCTGAGGAGGCCATGTCGCCAGGTCATGTCGTAGGCTTTTTCTATGTCTAAAAATACTGCAACTAAAAACTGTTTTTTGGCAAATGCCTCTTGAATGTGAGATTCCAGGCTTACTAATTGATCGAGCGTCTGGCGACCTTTGCGGAAGCCACACTGCTCGTCAACCAGCAAGTTCCTGGAATTTAAAAAATGCAATAGCCTACGATTAACAATTCGTTCCATGACCTTGCATAAACAACTTGTGAGAGCAATAGGGCGATACGATGAAGTCGATCTGGGGTCCCCCCCTCCTTTCGGTATGGGAATGATATGTGCAAAGTGCCATGAATTTGGAAAGGCATGACCCCTCCAAATTTCATTATACACTTGCAGCATCTTGATCATGGAATCACGATCAAGATGCTTTATCATCTCATACCGAATCTCATCGGGTCCCGGGGATGTCCCACTACAGGCTCCTAGGGCTTGAACAAGCTCTTGCATTGTAAGATCACAGTTGTAATCCAATTCATCTCCTGTGGCAAAGTTAATATGCTGCAGCTCTGATGCTTCCTTGAGAGGCAAGAAAGCTGGATGGTAATTGTCAGAGCTGCTAGCAAAAGAGAACTGCCTGGCGAGGGCGTTAGCAATGTCTCTAGGCTCGTCAAAATTGACGTTATTATGATTGATGTTGGTGATTTTAATTGAAATTTTCTTTTTATTTAACTTTTTAACAGTGGACCAGACTTTAGAGATAGATGTTTCAGAGTTTATATTAGAGACAAAGCTTCGCCAGGAGTCTCGTTTGGCTTGTTTGATGGTTCGACGAGCCCTAGCTCTCGCAAGTTTATACTTGCGAAAATTCTCATCACTGATATGAGTTTTGAAAAGCCTGTAAGCCCTATTTCTCTCACACAGTGCCATGCGGCAATCTGGCGTCCACCAAGGAACTCTATGCTTTGCGCTATCTATCGAAGTCTTAGGAATTGTTGCCGTTGCGGCTTTGAGAATACTATCTTTAATGTTATTTACTTTATCATCAATGGTTTCCCCAACAATTTCAATATTGAGACTCTTTGTGAAGGACACCCAGTCTGCTTTTTTTACGTTAAATTTAGGTGCTGAAGGCTCTTTAACAGTGTCGCTGTTATATTTAATCAAAATAGGAAAATGGTCACTTCCCAATGAGTCATCAATAGGTAGCCACTGGCAAGAAGTGGCAATTGATGGGGAGACCAGAGATAGGTCAAGGACGCTAAAATTACCGGTATTATCATCAACTCTCGTCGGACTACCGTCGTTCAGAAGAACCAAACCAGAATTACTGATAAGCCTGGCCATCTGTTCCCCCTTCCTGTCATCCCGCAGGGAACCCCATAACGTATGATGTGCATTAAAATCACCTACAATTAATTTCCTACAGGGCAGACTGTCCTGCAGATCAAAAACATCATCATAAGTTACTGTATCAGGAGGACAGTAGACAGAACAGACAGTCAGGTAGGTACCACCGAATTTCACTCTGCAGGCGACAGACTCCAGAGGGAAATTAGATGGCACCTCAGTGAAAGGGAGGGAACGGCGGATGTAGAGAGCTACCCCCCCTCCCCCCCTCCCGTTTCGATCCTTCCTAATTAACTCGTAGTTCCGAAGCTGGATAACCTCGTCTTCAACCCGGTTATCCAGATGAGTTTCCTGAAGGGCAATAATATCGGCAGCGTAAGTACAGGCCAAAAGTTTAAGTTCATTTAATCTACTTCTAAGACTTCGACAGTTCCATTGTACTATGGTCAGCGCGAAGATTATCGTGGTTTACGGTGTTTTGGAGGGCCGTGTTCGTCCTGGCGAACCTTTTTGTGCTGGGAAGGAGTACCCTCCTCTTCCTCAGCACTTCCCGGGGACCTCCCACGGGATGGTTTGGAGATGATAGTCTCCATCGCCTGTGCCTCTCCACGAGTCACAGATCCAGACCTCGAGCAGCTCGACGCACGACGAGCTGTCTGAGTCCCAGATACATGCTTCGTAGGAGTCACCTGAGCGAGAACATGAGATTGAGCTTGTTTATTCTTAGCGGTTTCATTTGCCTTGTGGGGTTTCTGTTTTTGTTGTTGGTTTGATTCAACAAGTTGTGCAACTAATTCTTTCAGTTCAATTACTGTACTTTCCAAACTATTTACTTTATCATTTAATGCTTGATTTTCTTTTTCTTTGGCCTTAAGAAGTTCCAAGAGGTCATTTACTGCAGGAGCATTAGATGAGCCAGCTACAGCTCCGGCGTAGGATACGGTGGGAACCTGGGTAACCCCCTCCACCTTCCTCTTTGCCTCACCATAACTGACATCATGAGCCTTCATGTATGCCATTGTTTCGGTCTCCACAATCAGACTTCTGCAGACACCTGCACCTGCCTGGTGGGGGCCGCCACAATTGGCACACTTGAACACTGTCTCTGTACATAAATTCGTCTCGTGACTTCCGGCACATTTACCACAAATGAATTCACCTGAATCTCTAGTGAAACACCTCAATGCTGTATGTCCGAATTTTTGGCACCTGAAACAACGCATGGGTTTCTGAATATATGGTCTAACGTGAACAATTTCGTATCCAATCTTAACAGTATCCGGTATCTGAGCAGCAGCAAAAGTCATGAAAACTAGGCCAAATTTCTCTCTCTTGTTCTCTCTCATCCTGGTCATACTTTGTACTTCCACTACGCCCTGGTCCTTCATTCCGTCAAGTATGTCTGCATCATCCAGGTCAGCCAAATCCCTATGGAATATGACGCCCTTACAAGTATTTGGCCCAACTGGAATGGTGGTTTTCACCTTGAAAGAATGAATCTGCGTCAGTTTAAGTAAATCCTTAACCTGGGAAGAGTTGAGCACTTTAACCAGGAGACTACCATCTCGCAATTTCTTAGCAAATTCTAGACTGCCACCCACCTGACCATCAAGGACCTTTTTGATGATAAATGGGTTAACAGTCTTCAGAGATTGAGAAGCATCAACACAACGTACATTCACATATCGAGCATTCAGGGAAGGAATATCTATATCAGGTCGCCTTGGTCTGTCAGCCGTAGGGGTTCCAATATTGTCTGCCGTGGTCTTAGGATGGTCATTGGTCGTCAGCCTCCCTCCTTGAGGAGGAGGAAGGCTAGTCGAGGGATCAGCCATTCGGGACATCGGACTAGGTCCGAGCCCTCTCCACACACCCTCTCCTAACTCCCTTAACTATTGTATCAACCCCCTAAAATAAGGACAATAATTTAGGGAAAAATAAAAGTAACCTTACTCAACCCTCCCTAGTGGTAGCCTGGCGGCGTACTCCAGTACCAGCTAGGGGATCGGAGCTAGTGCGGAAGGAACTTTCCCACCACCGAACCTGCCTAATGCGAGGGGTGGTGTAGTCAGAACCCACCTCCCAAGCGAATACAGTTGCTCAGAAATATGAGACAACCGTAGGCCCAAGAGGTCGCGGAAAATATGGAAGAAAAGAGTAGTTCGAGAAAAAGAGGTGCCCAAATGACACACCAGACTACTGGGCCCCACTACCACAGGGATTACCCCTGAAGCAGTGAGTGCTGCGGGTCTGGTGTAGGGAACAACTATCTACTAGCTAGCATGCACTACATGATGTCCTCAAGCAAAGACAAAACACAGAAGGTGCACAACAGCAGTGCAGCAAAACGCTGCAAATTACGTTACTATTTTACTTTACAAAAGCAAAGAGACAACAGAGTATTGCTGGCAAGAGGCCTCGGAAACCAAGGTAGCTCGAACGGACAATACGTGGAAACTGTTGGCGCTATGCAGAGAACGAGGACGAGGTCTTAACTACACAGAGTCTGGACGCATAATGCATACCCGGTTGGTTGGTTGGTTTGTTGGATTTATGGCTATCAACCAGCGACATATAGTCAAAGGTCATTAAGCCAGTATAATCCATTTTATTCTATCAATTTATATAAGGTCATAAAGTTTTGTCTCCCTCAGAAAACAAAGCAGTTTGTCTATAATATTCTTATCATCAGATAGAATATTTTCGATGGTAAGAGCAAGTTTTTTAAATTGAAAAAATCTTTTAATTTTAATTCTTTGGTTTGCATATTTATTACAGAAAAGTAATAAATGACTGATTGACATTACTGTGTCACATTGTGTGCACATAGGGGGAAATTCTTTATTTATATATGGCTCTAAGTGAGTGAGCCTGGTGGCGTTGACCCTCAACCGAGCCACCACCACTTCATCCCTGCGACTACGCCAGGATGACGTAGCCCAGGGTTCAATCAAAAGCTTAACTTTATTCCTGATGTCTAATCTGGTCCACTGTCTTTGCCACAGGAGATGAATTTTAGATTTTATGAGAGAGACAAAACACCTGAGATCCGTACGGACTATGCTAAGGTCCAGATCAACAGTCGACCCTGCTAACTTGTCAGCTTGTTCATTACCATAGATACCATAATGTGATGGTACCCATATTAACTTGATCAATTTATTGGCACTAAATAGCTTACTAATGATATTACCCTGTATTTCATTGTTAGTTGTATTCAAAGATTTAATAGCTTGAAGTGAACTTAATGAATCAGTAAATATGACTATCCTATCGTGGGTCGTCGATAGGGCAAAATCCAAAGCTTTATCTATAGCAAATAATTCAGCAAGAAAAATAGATGTATGATTCGGCAGTCTGAATCTTAACTGACATTCATGCGACCATACACCCGCACCCACACATTCATCCGTCTTGGACCCGTCGGTATACAGTTGGAAATAAGAAAGATGTTTGACAATTATCTCACGAAACCTCTGGTGTACCTCCACCTCCGGCACCTGGGATTTAACCCCTGGTAACCAGGATTCCACACAACTAAAAGGGGGTATTACCCAAGGTGCAATATTTACTATAACCAGGGAATCGATTGTTGATAAGTCTATACCGACACACTCTACGAGGTCGTGGAGTCTTGCTCTGAGGGACCTAACGCCAGTGCCCTCCGGGGCCGTGCGTCCCCTAGGCGGATAACTTGGCCCTTCCAGGGGCCTATCGCCATGGCCCCCCGGCTGCAGGCGCAAAAAGGCACCACCGGGAAGATGACTCGGCTCCCCGGGAATACAAACAGCGGGCCTGGTGTCCCTTGGCCTAACGCCAGTGCCCCCTAGGGCGCAGGGGTTCCCGGACGGATAACTCGGTCCCTCTGCCAGGGGCCTAACGCCATGGCCCCCCGGGTGCGGTTGCCGCAGCAAGGCATTACCGGGAGGATGACTCGGCACCCTGGCTTTCTTAGCAAAGTATGTTAACATTAGTTGGTCTCGTCTTAGACGGAGGGGAGGCACTTGTGACTCCACCTCTAGACGCTCGATTCGAGTGCAACGTAGGGCTCCAAGACACACACGCAAACAAGCATTCTGCACAACATCCAAACCTTTCAACACAGACTCAGATGCCGAACCATACACTATGGACCCATAATCTACTCTAGATCTGATCAGGGATTTATATAGCATTAACAAAGACTTCCTATCTGCTCCCCATTCTTTACCAGAAATGCATTTAAGTAAATTGAGTGCTTTTAAACATTTAGTTTTTAACTGACTGACATGGCAACTCCATGTCAGTCGACTGTCAAAAATCAGTCCAAGAAATCTAGTTGAATTTTGAATAGGTAGGGGGTTTCCACCCATGGTCAACCGAACGTCTGGTTTTTTCCTATGAGTGAAAATAACCCCTACACTTTTCCTAATTGAAAACTTAAAACCCCACTGGAGGCCCCAATTATGGATCGAATCCAGTGCCGATTGAATTCGAGGTGCCGAAAACTGTGCACTATGGCTGGAGTGCCATATTGCACAGTCATCAGCATACAGTGAGTATTTAAGATTTCGAGGAGGAGCTGGTAGAATGTCATTTATCATACATAAAAATAAGGTCGGAGACAGAACACTTCCCTGGGGGACCCCGTTTGCCTGGACAAAAGTGTCCGAGAAAGTGACTGTATCCGAAAAAAGCTTGACAGAGAAAGTTCTGTCAGACATGAAATTCTTAACAAAAAAGGGCAGATTACCGCGTAATCCCATCGCATGTAGTTTCCTGAGGAGGCCATGTCGCCAGGTCATGTCGTAGGCTTTTTCTATATCTAAAAATACTGCAACTAAAAACTGTTTTTTGGCAAATGCCTCTTGAATGTGAGATTCCAGGCTTACTAATTGATCGAGCGTCTGGCGACCTTTGCGGAAGCCACACTGCTCGTCAACCAGCAAGTTCCTGGAATTTAAAAAATGCAATAGCCTACGATTAACAATTCGTTCCATGACCTTGCATAAACAGCTTGTGAGAGCAATAGGGCGATACGATGAAGTCGATCTGGGGTCCCCCCCTCCTTTCGGTATGGGAATGATATGTGCAAAGTGCCATGAATTTGGAAAGGCATGACCCCTCCAAATTTCATTAAACACTTGCAGCATCTTGACCATGGAATCATGATCAAGATGCTTTATCATCTCATACCGAATCTCATCGGGTCCTGGGGATGTCCCACTACAGGCTCCTAGGGCTTGAACAAGCTCTTGCATTGTAAGATTACAGTTGTAATCCAATTCATCTCCTGTGGCAAAGTTAATAGGCTGCAGCTCTGATGCTTCCTTGAGAGGCAAGAAAGCTGGATGGTAATTGTCAGAGCTGCTAGCAAAAGAGAACTGCCTGGCGAGGGCGTTAGCAATGTCTCTAGGCTCGTCATAATTGACGTTATTATGTTTGATGTTAGTGATTTTAAGTGAAATTTTCTTTTTATTTAATTTTTTAACAGTGGACCAGACTTTTGAGATAGATGTTTCTGAGTTAATAGTAGAGACAAAGCTTCGCCAGGAGTCTCGTTTGGCTTGTTTGATGGTTCGACGAGCCCTAGCTCTCGCAAGTTTATACTTGCGAAAATTCTCATCACTGATATGAGTTTTGAAAAGCCTGTAAGCCCTATTTCTCTCACACAGTGCCATGCGGCAATCTGGCGTCCACCAAGGAACTCTATGCTTTGCGCTATCTATCGAAGTCTTAGGAATTGTTGCCGTTGCGGCTTTGAGAATACTATCTTTAATGTTATTTACTTTATCATCAATGGTTTCCCCAACAATTTCAATATTGAGACTCTTTGTGAAGGACACCCAGTCTGCTTTTTTTACGTTAAATTTAGGTGCTGAAGGCTCTTTAACAGTGTCGCTGTTATATTTAATCAAAATAGGAAAATGGTCACTTCCCAATGAGTCATCAATAGGTAGCCACTGGCAAGAAGTGGCAATTGATGGGGAGACCAGAGATAGGTCAAGGACGCTAAAATTACCGGTATTATCATCAACTCTCGTCGGACTACCGTCGTTCAAAAGAACCAAACCGGAATTACTGATAAGCCTAGCCATCTGTTCCCCCTTCCTGTCATCCCGCAGGGAACCCCATAACGTATGATGTGCATTAAAATCACCTACAATTAATTTTCTACAGGGCAGACTGTCCTGCAGATCAAAAACATCATCATAAGTTACTGTATCAGGAGGACAGTAGACAGAACAGACAGTCAGGTAGGTACCACCGAATTTCACTCTGCAGGCGACAGACTCCAGAGGGAAATTAGATGGCACCTCAGTGAAAGGGAGGGAACGGCGGATGTAGAGAGCTACCCCACCTCCCCCCCTCCCGTTTCGATCCTTCCTAATTAACTCGTAGTTCCGAAGCTGGATAACCTCGTCTTCAACCCGGTTATCCAGATGAGTTTCCTGAAGGGCAATAATATCGGCAGCGTAAGTACAGGCCAAAAGTTTAAGTTCATTTAATCTACTTCTAAGACTTCGACAGTTCCATTGTACTATGGTCAGCGCGAAGATTATCGTGGTTTACGGTGTTTTGGAGGGCCGTGTTCGTCCTGGCGAACCTTTTTGTGCTGGGAAGGAGTACCCTCCTCTTCCTCAGCACTTCCCGGGGACCTCCCACGGGATGGTTTGGAGATGATAGTCTCCATCGCCTGTGCCTCTCCACGAGTCACAGATCCAGACCTCGAGCAGCTCGACGCACGACGAGCTGTCTGAGTCCCGGATACATGCTTCGTAGGAGTCACCTGAGCGAGAACATGAGATTGAGATTGTTTATTCTTTGCGGTTTCGTTTGCCTTGTGGGGTTTCTGTTTCTGTTGTTGGTTTGATTCAACAAGTTGTGCAACTAATTCTTTCAGTTCAATTACTGTACTTTCCAAACTATTTACTTTATCATTTAATGCTTGATTTTCTTTCTCTTTAGCCTTAAGAAGTTCCAAGAGGTCATTTACTGCAGGAGCATTAGATGAGCCAGCTACAGCTCCGGCGTAGGATACGGTGGGAACCTGGGTAACCCCCTCCACCTTCCTCTTTGCCTCACCATAACTGACATCATGAGCCTTCATGTATGCCATTGTTTCGGTCTCCACAATCAGACTTCTGCAGATACCTGCACCTGCCTGGTGGGGGCCGCCACAATTGGCACACTTGAATACTGTCTCTGAACATAAATTCGTCTCGTGACTTCCGGCACATTTACCACATATGAATTCACCTGAATCTCTAGTGAAACACCTCAATGCTGTATGTCCGAATTTTTGGCACCTGAAACAACGCATGGGTTTCTGAATATAAGGTCTAACGTGAACAATTTCGTATCCAATTTTAACAGTATCCGGTATCTGAGCAGCAGCAAAAGTCATGAAAACTAGGCCAAATTTCTCTCTCTTGTTCTCTCTCATCCTGGTCATACTTTGTACTTCCACTACGCCCTGGTCCTTCATTCCGTCAAGTATGTCTGCATCATCCAGGTCAGCCAAATCCCTATGGAATATGACGCCCTTACAAGTATTTGGCCCAACTGGAATGGTGGTTTTCACCTTGAAAGAATGAATCTGCGTCAGTTTAAGTAAATCCTTAACCTGGGAAGAGTTGAGCACTTTAACCAGGAGACTACCATCTCGCAATTTCTTAGCAAATTCCAGACTGCCACCCACCTGACCATCAAGGACCTTTTTGATGATAAATGGGTTAACAGTCTTCAGAGATTGAGAAGCATCAACACAACGTACATTCACATATCGAGCATTCAGGGAAGGAATATCTATATCAGGTCGCCTTGGTCTGTCAGCCGTAGGGGTTCCAATATTGTCTGCCGTGGTCTTAGGATGGTCATTGGTCGTCAGCCTCCCTCCTTGAGGAGGAGGAAGGCTAGTCGAGGGATCAGCCATTCGGGACATCGGACTAGGTCCGAGCCCTCTCCACACACCCTCTCCTAACTCCCTTAACTATTGTATCAACCCCCTAAAATAAGGACAATAATTTAGGGAAAAATAAAAGTAACCTTACTCAACCCTCCCTAGTGGTAGCCTGGCGGCGTACTCCAGTACCAGCTAGGGGATCGGAGCTAGTGCGGAAGGAACTTTCCCACCACCGAACCTGCCTAATGCGAGGGGTGGTGTAGTCAGAACCCACCTCCCAAGCGAATACAGTTGCTCAGAAATATGAGACAACCGTAGGCCCAAGAGGTCGCGGAAAATATGGAAGAAAAGAGTAGTTCGAGAAAAAGAGGTGCCCAAATGACACACCAGACTACTGGGCCCCACTACCACAGGGATTACCCCTGAGGCAGCGAGTGCTGCGGGTCTGGTGTAGGGAACAACTATCTACTAGCTAGCATGCACTACATGATGTCCTCAAGCAAAGACAAAACACAGAAGGTGCACAACAGCAGTGCAGCAAAACGCTGCAAATTACGTTACTATTTTACTTTACAAAAGCAAAGAGACAACAGAGTATTGCTGGCAAGAGGCCTCGGAACCCAAGGTAGCTCGAACGGACAATACGTGTAAACTGTTGGCGCTATGCAGAGAACGAGGACGAGGTCTGAACTGCACAGAGTCTGGACGCATAATGGCATACCCGGTATTCGAACTCAGCCTTTATAGGTGTACTGGGTGGGTAAATGAGCAATACCAGGTGATTCGAATCTTTCTGCTCCTCACACTCTGGTCAGAAATTATGTATCACGAGTGTAGGCAAGAGTGAGGTCGAAGTCTTGTTTAAAGAAGGGCCAGGTAAATGAACACTGGGAGTCAGTATCTCATGACGGTGTATAATTCGTTGGCTTCAAGTAAGTGAACGAACACCTCTATAGACATGAAGCATTATCCCAGCATTATGAACTGACCCATTTTATGTTCTAGTCCATATCCAACCACGACTTGGATTTCACTCTAACCAGGGTGGGTAAAGAAACTTATGCTCGTCACTGTACATTACAGACCCATGAACCTGGCCAGTGGATAATGAGAATTTAATGTACATAGATTCATTATAAAACGGTATAATACACACCCATAACCCCAGCTGTGTAAAAACAAGTGATTAGGTCTACTGTAGTGTATACAACAAGTATTTATTATTGGTACAGTACGAGTATATCAAAGGTTTACTGTTAAATAAATAAGAAGGGAAAACATCTGGAGTTTTCAATGAGTTATGGGTATTTATTAGTCCTATATAGAGGGTTATATAATAATAATACATTATTATTATTATCTCGAGAAATGAACGATTTTTTTTTATTCATTTATCTATTTTTTTTTTTTCCCACAACAGTTAAGTTCTTCGGTCAGACCCTCGGCGTGGTGCTGGTGAGTGTAGGGGTAAACGCTGTGTTACTGAAACTGACAGACTCACGCCATCCCTCATCGACCTCCACACCTCCACCAGCGATGCTCAAAACACTGCTCACCGGACCACTGGCCAAAGTACTCTTCCTCACCCAGTACATTGACAAGGTTAGTGAATGAAATAGTGTGTGAGTCTTTCTTTCTCTCTCTCAGGGTATTGACAAGGTTATTATTATTATTATTATAAATAGACCAGAGACACAAAGCTGGGAGAGAATGCAAACATTCTATCAATCCGAGGACCCCAGCCCCATGAAGCTAACCTGAAGAAAAGAGAACGTAGAGAAAAAAAGATGAGCAGTTAGCTTTATAAAAACATATTAGCCCTATTCATAAAGCCAGCCAGTCCTACACCATCAAAGACAGAGTCACAGAGACACCGACCTAGGGATAAACGATCGACTATACTGACAGGTTCTACAGAGCAAACCTATGAATCCAGTGTACCATGAGTGACACGAGCAGGAACATACAGAGGAGGCAGAGAGGAACACCACACTGGAGAACAGTATTCCATGCAACAGAGGCAACACAAAGGAGTGAATGAAATAGTGTCATAACGTCAAGGAAGACCTAAGATATAAGATACAGTTTATTGGTAGTATATAATTATACACAATGGTCACACAGAATATATGGTAGTATGCTGGCGTGTCGTGTCGTGTCGTGCCGTAGTCGTAGTCGTAGTCGTAGTCGCTACAGGAGAGTTGGCTGGAGGTAGGAAGTCAAAAATGTGTATTGCCAGGTTTTGTTGAAGGCTCGTAAACTGAAAACCAAAAAAGTTTATTAAATTTACCCCTTGATATTGTAATTGTGTATTGGTGACTGTGTTTGTTTGATGATTAGGCTTACGAACAGATAGAGGGAAACTATTAACACTTGTATACAGTCACCCCAATGTGGAGGATTATTTTTGACCACGACTGTACATGTGTAAATAATTAGCATAGAAACAAATATAAATAATTCGACAAATGAGTACATATAAACAACTTTATATTGGAAACCTCACTTACACTACAAATCAGCATGTAAAGAAATTGGCATAAAAATAAATCTTAACAATTCTGCATGTAAACAAATATCAATAATTCAGTATGTAAACAAATATCAATAATTCTGCATGTAAACAAATATCAATAATTCTGCATGTAAACAAATATCAATAATTCTGCATGTAAACAAATATCAATAATTCTGCATGTAAACAAATATCAATAATTCAGTATGTAAACAAATCGACCTATATGTCAATTTGTTTACCTCTACCTAAGGATAATAGACTATTATCCTTGCTTTATAGTCTATTATCCTTGCTTTATAGTCTATTATCCTTGCTTTATAGTCTATTATCCTTGCTTTATAGACTATTATCCTTGCTTTATAGTCTATTATCCTTGCTTTATAGACTATTATCCTTGCTTTATAGTCTATTATCCTTGCTTTATAGTCTATTATCCTTGCTTTATAGACTATTATCCTTGCTTTATAGTCTATTATCCTTGCTTTATAGTCTATTATCCTTGCTTTATAGTCTATTATCCTTGCTTTATAGTCTATTATCCTTGCTTTATAGACTATTATCCTTGCTTTATAGTCTATTATCCTTGCTTTATAGACTATTATCCTTGCTTTATAGTCTATTATCCTTGCTTTATAGTCTATTATCCTTGCTTTATAGACTATTATCCTTGCTTTATAGACTATTATCCTTGCTTTATAGACTATTATCCTTGCTTTATAGACTATTATCCTTGCTTTATAGTCTATTATCCTTGCTTTATAGTCTATTATCCTTGCTTTATAGACTATTATCCTTGCTTTATAGACTATTATCCTTGCTTTATAGACTATTATCCTTGCTTTATAGACTATTATCCTTGCTTTATAGTCTATTATCCTTGCTTTATAGTCTATTATCCTTGCTTTATAGACTATTATCCTTGCTTTATAGACTATTATCCTTGCTTTATAGTCTATTATCCTTGCTTTATAGACTATTATCCTTGCTTTATAGACTATTATCCTTGCTTTATAGACTATTATCCTTGCTTTATAGACTATTATCCTTGCTTTATAGTCTATTATCCTTGCTTTATAGTCTATTATCCTTGCTTTATAGTCTATTATCCTTGCTTTATAGTCTATTATCCTTGCTTTATAGTCTATTATCCTTGCTTTATAGTCTATTATCCTTGCTTTATAGTCTATTATCCTTGCTTTATAGTCTATTATCCTTGCTTTATAGTCTATTATCCTTGCTTTATAGTCTATTATCCTTGCTTTATAGTCTATTATCCTTGCTTTATAGTCTATTATCCTTGCTTTATAGTCTATTATCCTTGCTTTATAGACTATTATCCTTGCTTTATAGACTATTATCCTTGCTTTATAGTCTATTATCCTTGCTTTATAGACTATTATCCTTGCTTTATAGACTATTATCCTTGCTTTATAGACTATTATCCTTGCTTTATAGACTATTATCCTTGCTTTATAGTCTATTATCCTTGCTTTATAGTCTATTATCCTTGCTTTATAGTCTATTATCCTTGCTTTATAGTCTATTATCCTTGCTTTATAGTCTATTATCCTTGCTTTATAGTCTATTATCCTTGCTTTATAGTCTATTATCCTTGCTTTATAGTCTATTATCCTTGCTTTATAGTCTATTATCCTTGCTTTATAGACTATTATCCTTGCTTTATAGTCTATTATCCTTGCCTCTACACATGCAGGTTGGCCAGAGTGGTGGAGGAGACGAGGATGGTGAGGTATTGAACTCCACGTGTGCCCCTCCTTCATACCTACACGAGTGGCTGTTGGTGGCCGCTGCTGTAGACCGTGTGGCCTTCATTATATTCCTGGCCACGTTTATCATCACACTCATCGCTCACGTGGCTCCAGTTTGAGTCTGAAACACCAACACCAACGTGTAGTAGTAACCTGGCAGTGCTTCATGTCCCTCTCTAGTTGTTGTTACCTCCGCCAAAGAGGTTATGTGTTCACCCCTGTATGTTTGTTTGTTTGTTTGTTTGTATGTGTGTCTGTTAGCAGGATTACGCAAAAACGCATTGAAGGATTTTGATGAAAGTTTGTGGGAAGGTCGGGTATTGTAGTGGCAACAATTGATTAGATTTTCAGATGTCAAGGTCAAGGTCAACGAAAAGGTCAAACACATTTATAGCCATATCTCGGGACTCGCTTGAACAAGAGACATCTACCTGGGCTCATATTGTAGTATTTAGCAAGGCCTAAATTTTGATCTATATTCGACCTTGAAAAGGTCAATAACCTTTAAGATCGCCCGAGGATCAAGTTGAAGGTCAAATATGAAGTTGTTCCGATTTCTTCGAAATTTTGCAGTTGGAAATTATCTGGCATTGACGGAGGTTTGCATTCTCTGAATGCTTCCATTCTTGTTATTATTATTATTATATTGCAACTTGTAACCCATGCTGTCCTTATCTTGCATATTTTGGCTATGTTGCAATTTGTAAACACTGTTGTCCATCTCTTCATTTCTTAAATTTCTATCATATTTTTTTCTCTGCTGATTAAGGTGAGGGCGAAAGGCACGAATTAGACATGATTTTGGACGTCTCTATCTACATTAACTTTCTACCTATCTATCTATATTAACCATGACTAGTAGTTGTAACACACCATCGTCAACAGCCCAGCCCCCTATGTCCCTGTTCACCTAGCAGTAAGTAGGTAAAGTCATGGTCTAATGTACTGCAACTCCTTCCAATGAGATGGCTTCGAAAAATGATCTGAAACTATAGCTGTTGGTGTGTGCAATTTTGGTTCATAAAATTAACTCAAATAGCTCGCTTTTATTCACCAGGTTGCAGTACATTAGACCATGACTTTACCCGGCTGTAAAAATAAGGATAGCAACTTTGTAGGCTGGGTGGAGATATGTTGATGTAACAACTTTCACTATTTGGGTTTGCGTGCTACCTACCTACAGTACAGTACAGTCCAGTTTCAATACACATATAGATAACTCATACAAATTACTGATTATTTTTTTCACGTTCACATATGATATTATTATTATTATTATTATTATTATTATTATTATTATTATTATTATTATTATTATTATTAAAGAGTGAGGAGGTATAGCTGCTTGTAGTATATGAGAATATTGGTAGTTAACCTATTTAGTGAAAAGTTTATTAGCTAACGAGCAGAGGGAAGGTATCAAACATTTGTATACGAATCACCTCAATGTGGATGATTATAATAATTGTCCATGACTGTACAATGTCATGCATACCCATTCCACCTCTTCCAATAATGTAATTAAAGTGTGGACTGTATTCATGTGTGGTTAGTAGTAGCAAATATATTATAATTATAATTTATTAGTAGTATTAGTATTATATTATGGAAAAATGTACCTGCTCCCTCATTAAATTTTTATTATTTTGCCTTTGAAATAAATGTAATATAATCTACGTCAACTCACATCCCAAAAAAAGTGCCACAGTTAGGTATAAATTCCCCTCGATATACAATGAATCTATACTTATATCCACCACTTCATTTTACACTCCATCAGTCCCTCTTCAGAGACCATAATTATAGAGCCATAGACCAAATGTTTTCCCAGACTTGTGTTATTAATTATACCATACAGGCTAAATTATTTGCTATGGCTGTGTTAATTAAAATGATATAATAATAATGTGTTAAATTTCATCATCTTATATCGAGAGCCTACCGTAGCCTAGTTCTCTGCAACTCAAAAATAATTAAACATTATTATTTGTGATATGTAATTAATATGTATCTAAAGGTTATTTATTTTACTTAGAATGGAGCAGGTGTGTTTTAGCCAACTTAATTTAAAGGGATAGTTACAGTGTTGGTATACATAAGGTGCCATCTAGTGGGGCAGAATAGAAGCTATGGTAAAGTCATGATGGTCTAATGTACTGCAACACCTTCCAATGAGATGGCTTCGAAAAATGATCCGAAACTATAGCTGTTGGTGTGTGCAATTTTGGTTCATAAAATTAACTCAAATAGCTCGCTTTTATTCACCAGGTTGCAGTACATTAGACCATGACTTTACCACGAGATAGAGATATAGAAAAAATAAAAAATAACCGATTCCTCCAAACTATTCCCGGTAACAAATCACCATAATTTTTGTTCATCTGTGGTCCTGTTTCATGGCATAGTTTGGAGGAATCGAGGAATCTTAAATGTAAGTGTAATATTGTTATACGTTCCTGTATACATGTAAGGTAGTGTTGTATGATAAGAATAGTAAACATCATCTAACACATTAAAGTAATTAGAATTAACACTTCTTTTCATGTACCTAATTTAGTAGTAGTAGAAGTAGTAGTAGTGGTGGTGGTTGTAGTAGTAGTAGTAGTAGTAGAAGTAGTAGTAGTAGTAGTAGTAGTAGTAGTAGTAGTAGTAGTAGTAGTAGTAGTAGTAGCCTATTTTGAAGGGGAGAATTAAGTAATCATAAGATTTCTATCTGTTTTTGAGGCTGAGGGTAAAATGGCCCAATATTGAAATACACGTTGCACCCGAAATATTCCATAAAACATGTTGTTCTTAATACCATATATTTCACCATTGAACTGATTGAAGGGTAGTAGGTGGTAATTCTGGAGTAACTGCAAAGGCTAGGAAAGGTAAAGTTCCTTGCATTTGGTTAAGTTAGGTTACGTTCCTTGTTCAAGGGGTTGAAGATGTCTAAAGGAACACGATGAGGCTGGTAACGTGATGGTGGTTGTAGTTGTCTTTGTTCTCTTCGTATTGTAAAGGTGGAGTTTATAGCAAAGTAGAAACTTCTATGTTCAAAACACAAGTTTATTAATTAAAGAACCAAGCTGGATAATACAGAAGTCGTAGCTAGGCTGGAGCTAGCTAGAAAGAGAGACTTAACTAGAGTGATGGCTAGTTACAGAATGAGTGTCTACTGTATGTAACTCCTGTGAGCTGGTGATGGTTATGGTGACCTGATAACCCACTGATGATGACCCTGAAGTACACCTGAATTCTTATAGTACTCGTGACTGTACCTTGAATATTATAATAGATTTTGTAATGCAATACGATAATTTACGATCAAATACGATAATATTGACCAAAGCTGTACGATGTGGTCACACTGGCTTCTACAAGCTGCTGTTGTTTTGGTTTGATTTGTTGCCAAAATTGTTGGTTTTCAAAGTTCAAACTGGGGTGCGTTGTGCTGAACTTGTGAATAATATAAATTTTAAACAAGTGTACAGTACCAATGCCGTCTCTAAAGAAGTTCTGTTCACTTCAGTTCAGTTGATAGTTGAGGAGTTTTGCCTTTCCAACGGCACTCCTCTTTTTGTCTCGTTTATATGTTAGTGTTAATACATATGCTGTGCTTTTTTATATTTATCTATTATTTTCAATATTTTTTCCTTTCCTTTATTTTAAGTTAATCCTTGTGTTTTCCCAAATTTGAATTAGGTATTAGGTACTATAGGTAGTCCTTTGTTAGTTGTTACGTGACGACACAAACGCGGGTGTCCGCCAGAGGGACAGAGGAACAGCTGATTATATACTATTCCTTACTGTCTTCCTTATTATTCCTTAGTACGAATGTGTTTTGCATGTGCATTTGGGGTTCCTTGTTTATTTAACTTCAACTGGATATAATACAATACAAGGTGAGCATTTTATCTTTGAGTAGTTGCTGTAATTAAAACAGACAAAGCCATAACTGGTAAACTGTTATCCCAGATCCGTATATTTGAATATGTTGGGAGAAACACTGAGTTATTTGTTGTGGCAATTCCTTAGTGATTTTAAGGGGAACGTGTCTTTTGGTCCTTTATAGTGCCATGATTCCTCCAAAGTACGGTACCGGTATGTCAGGAAACGGGACTAGGTTAACAATAATAAATAATAGTGTCCTCTTGCTTGGAAAAAATTTCGGTAAATTTACAGAAAACCTGGGTTCACTATATTGTATATATTAGTATCATTATCCACTATTTTGGACCATTCTAAGACGCTTTTCATCTATGGTGTTTCTCTCGGAAATAACCCGTTTTCGAGATATGCCCCATTTACAAACATAATTTGGAAACTAGTCTAACCTAACCTAACCTAGACTACAGCAGACTACCGGGACCTAACCTGGGCAAACTACCAGTGTAAACTCATAAAGTGACTGGGGCAAATTTCCAGGACCTAGCCTAATGTGGTAATACTGCTCAAGCCTAGCAAAAAAACCCAGTTATTCTGTAATAATACCTTTTCTTTTTTTTTTCCTGCCTATTTTTACTTGTTCTAGTCATTAGGAGAGCACTGGGAATCGAAGATTTTGGGTTTGGGAAAACACGTAAATTAGCTTATTATGGTTTTATAGTAGTTTGTTGACCTGCATAAATGTCGAAAATTTGAAAATCCGAGCCAACTTTCGGCAAAAGTTGGCTCAGGTTTTTCAATTTTCAAGAGGGCTAAATGTGGAAAATTTGAAAATCCAAGCCAACTTTCGGCAAAAGTTTTCAAGAGGGCTAAATGTCGAAAAATTGAAAATCTGAACCAAGTTTTGGCACTACAACAATACCCCAAAGTCTAGGGAATTCCTACTTGATATTTTTAAAGCCAATCAAACCAACCTGACATTACCTAACCTAGACCTAACCCTGGCATCCTCCGGTCCTAACCTAGCATCCTCCAGTCTTAACCTCACATCCTCCGGGCCTAACCTCACATCCTCCAGTCCTAACCTAGCATCCTCCAGTCTTAACCTCACATCCTCCGGGCCTAACCTCACATCCTCTGGTCCTAACCTAGCATCCTCCAGTCTTAACCTCACATCCTCCGGTCCTAACCTAGCATCCTCCGATCCTAATCTAGCATCCTATGGGCCTAACCCTAGCATCCTCCGGTCCTAACCCTAGCATTCTCCGATCCTTCGGTTCTAAGTTATTATCTAGGGATTGTTTCCAAAATCTTGGGAAAAATCTTGAGATCTAAGGATTTTGAGTTTGGTTTTCTTATTTCTATTAACCCCTAAAGTCCGGTTAAGAGTATGTTTGCCTCTAGTTTTTGGCCCGCCGGTAGCGTCAAAATTCCTCGATTTCCCCTATATTCACAATGGTCTCATTCTTAACCTATACCCCCCAATGGGAACCGCCTTGACGTGATGGGGGGCTTGTGTGTCTCTGAGACCTGGTGAGCTAGACTAGAGGGGGCTCCAGACCCTGCTCTGGCCCGATTTCGGGGAGAGAGGGTTTCCCATGCTAGGAAGGTCGCTAGTGAGAGACCAGACTAAATGGTTCCCATCTTTCAGTTCTTCAACTGTCCCTCTTTTCTTTTCCTTCCTGCTTGCTGTCACACCTCTCTATCACCTTTTTTTCTGGCGCTATAGGACCTCGATGTTGCGGCGCCTAATGTCCATCAATCAATCAATCTTAACCTATATAGTGTACAGTAACTCCCCGACATACGAACATTTGAGTTACGAACAATCGGTACATACGAACAAACTTCTGAAGTCCATAACTTCGTCTGAAAGTCGCTAGCAAACTTCAAATTTAACGGGCGTGCATATAGTTCACGAGTCTGCCACACCACGCCACGGCAGCACCACACTTTGTGACGCTCACTGACTTGTATTACCCAGCACTTTTAATGCTATTTGAAGGTGATTTAGACAATTTTGTTGACATTGAAAAAAATTGTATTTAAGCAAAAATTGTAGTAGTAAGTCGCTGTCGATGTAAACAAACAAGATGGTGGGTGTCGGGGATGTGCGTCAGGGAGATAAGGCAGGCACAGTACTGAGTGAGGCTCATGGTACGTTTATGTACCAATCTTTATATATGATTTCCTATCTAAACATGAACAGATCTTTATCCACTGAAATGTTAAATATTGTTCCTACAGTATAAATCCCATATGAGGCCAACTTAAACATTTTTATTTTTGTACCCATATTCTTTAAACGTCTCTCCCTATTTTTAACTATACATTGTAATTTCTTGTTTATTTCATTGTAAAATATTATTGCAGATGCCAAGGTCATGTTGTGTTCCTGGATGCAAGGCCAATTATAAGACCTTTGAGGTGTCTGCATTCCGGTTCCCTCATGATGAAAAACGACGGCTGCAATGGGTAAAGGCTATCCAAAGGGAACACTTCACACCATCCAGTACTTCAGTGGTCTGTGCCAATCATTTTGAAAAGCATTTAATCATTACGGTAGATAGTATTACACGTCCGGATGGAACTGTAATTACAGCCAAGAGAGGGGTACCAGCTCTAGTGAAGGATGCAGTCCCAACCATCTTTCCTAACCAGCGTAAGTACTTGCCCCGTTTTCAAGATATTTACAAACATAATTTGGAAACTAGTCTGACCTAACCTAACCTAGACCACAGCAGACTACCGGGTATAACCAGTGTAAACTATTAAAAAGTGACTGGGATAAATTCCCAGGACCTAGCCAAATGTGGTAACTCTCCGCAAGCCTAGCCAAAAACCCAGTTATTCTGTAATACAGTAAAAGTCCCTTAATCCGGAAGTCTATACCTTGGAACGCTCGCTCCCACGGAACTTTTTGGGCTCACCAATTTTACCCATAATTACTGTACTCAGTATTCCAAATTATTGAAAAACAAAAAAGTGATCTCCCGAGATATAATGCAGTGTTGTGAGGGTCTATATTATTCATTATGGCTCCTAATAAACCACCAGAGAAGACCACTAAGAAGTTGGGACCTCAAAAGACATTAAATTATGTGTGTCAGACTGTCAACTACGATCCTCCCGACACTCATAAATTACGTGTGACAGCCAGTGGTGCCAGGTCTGATGCACAAAATTTCTCCAACTTCAACAACGACAGTTCCCTATTCGCCTCAATAAAACCTTGTTTACTCTTCTCTTGAACATTGACGGTCTTTATTTTTGGTATTTCGTCTGGTAGAAAATTCCTGTCTACTCTTGAACTATGTTTATATAATTTCCCTGTGTCGACTACAAAATTCCCTAAAACAGAAAAAATTCCCTGCACCTGACAACACATGCAGGGAAATTATATAAAGATTGTTCAAGAATAAACAGAGAATTATTGAGGCAAAAAGGGAAATTTTAAAGGTGAAGTTAGGGATCTACCTGCTACATTCATAATCCTCAATAATTATTACAGTTTCTAACATTGCTAATGACTTTCAATAATGTCATTCTGTTGTTTGTCATTAATCATGATGGTATTGGCACTTATTTCACAGTAGATAGTACTCTCTAATACTCTCCACAGTTTTGACACATATTTCTACCACGCATACGCATAATGTGTTTACTTTTGTCAGCTGATCGAGCCTGGTTTTGATTGACTGGAGTAAGTACGAGTCACTTGAAAGCGCTACCTTGATTGGCTGAATGACATAGGGCACCCGGGAAGATTTTAGGACTCCCTAACTACTTAGGAACCGGATAGGACGCCCTAAATTTGTTTTGAGTATACCAACTTAGGGCATGAGATAGGATATCCTAACCTGTTCATAACTTAGGGCTTCCTAAGTCAGATAGGGCGGCGAAGTTGCCCTAAAGTTACGAACGTTTGAGTATCTGGCCCCAGACGCAATTGAATGTTACATACACTTATATGCTCTAGCAAAGGATTGTCTCTAAATATTCTTCACGATTTCAGGCCATAGAGACTCCAATCCAGTGTTCCTACAGACTGTTTCTACAGCCCAACTCAATATGACTGCTGAGAAAATCAACACAAGTAACACCTCAGCTGGAGGTGATGCTCCACCACAGCATCCTTATGTGGAAATTATCACAGAACAGAGTTCTATAACCCCAAATGTTGTAGCTGTAAATATAGTTAGGGATCATGTTGATACTGAACAGCATGAAAATATTATCATAATCAATGGCCACAGTGAACAATTATGTCAGTTTCCTTCAGACACACTAATAGATAAAGCACAGAATACTGAATATAGTATATCAAAAAGTTCTACAATGAATGATAGTAGTTATAATTACATTAAGCAGCTTGAACAAGAATGTCAATCACTAAGGAGTAAATGTCACATATTGGAAGCAGACATTGCTAGACTGACACTGACTGAAAAATCATTTGAACATCAAGATGCAAAAGTGAAATATTATACTGGGCTGCCAACCTTTGACATATTAATGCATATTTTTCATTTCATTGGTGACTTTTTGAAGGAACAGTATAATTTAAGTAAATTTCAGCAATTTATTTTGACTCTCATGAGGATCAGGCTCAATCTGAATGTTCAAGATTTGGGGTATAGATTTGACGTGAGTCCTTCTACAGTATCTAGAATTTTTAATCATGTAATACATGTATGCTCCTCACATTTGGTACCATCCATAGTTTATTGGCCAGATAGAGAACATGTTAGAACTAATCTTCCCATTATTTTTCAGAGTAAGTCTCCTCGTTGTGTTGGAATAGTTGATTGTTTCGAGATATTTATTGAAAGGCCAAATGATTTGGGTGCTAGAAATAAAACACATTCCCTCTACAAGTCTCACAATATCATGAAATATCTGATTGCAATATCTCCACTTGGATTTATATCATACATAAGTAAAGGTTGGGAAGGAAAGGCTAGTGACAATCATATTACTGAACATTGTGGTATACTTGATAAAATTCTCCCTGGAGATGTTTTACTAGCAGGCAGGGAATTGGACGTTAGTCCTAGCATAGGTTTACGTGGCACGGAACTAGCTATTCAGAATATTACTAGTGGAAAAGTGCTGCAGCTAAGTATGTTTGAAGTCGAGAAAACCAGAAATTTAGCTCCAGTACGCATCCATGGAAAGAGGGCAATAGGTATTGCTCAGCAGAAATATAAAATGTTGCAGTCAACATTACCAATTTCCCTTCTGCAAGATGATGTATCCACTGGATTCACAACTTTGGATAAAATAGTGTGTGTTGCTTGTGCATTAACCAATTTATCTGCTTCTCATTTTGCCACAGTTTAAAATTGTTGGCATTATAAATACCTGTACTGTACAGTTGCCCAAGAAAAGACTGCAACCAAATTTTATGGTGTGTGGCAATATTTGGCAGCTGCTTCAAAGTAAACACTCATATTTTATCAATGGATCACTCAGAACCTACAACCTTTGTAAGGATAAATGTAATTAGCTGAAGCCAATAACATCCATCCATATAAAGGTTGTAGGTTCTGAGTGATCCATTGATAAAATACGAATGTTAACTTGGATTAGCTGCCAGATATTGCCACACACCAGCAAATTTTCTTGGGCAACTGTACATGTGACCACTAATTTACACCATCTTTTATTTCCTTAATTTAATATTTTATACTGTTAATTAATAAAGAACACATTAAGTACACAGTTGTATTATTATTCCTTATTTTATACAGTGTAACCCCTATTATTTTTATTAATAATTAATTAAGTTTTTTTACCTTAGGAGTTGAAGCTTGCAATTGTAAATATTCTAACTGTTTTCCCCCCCAAGGGGGTGGCCACGGCAGAAAAGTCTCCAGTCTTCCCTGTTCAAACACTCCCTCCTCACTTGGTCCAGCTCTCCCCTCCCCCTCATGTTTCTCTCCTTTACATACTCTTCCACTCTGTTCTGCCATCTAACTGGTGGTCTGCCTCTCACACCACATCCCACAACTTCACTTCCATACACCTTCTTTACAAACTCCACCTTGCATTCTCTCTTCATGTCCAAACCACCTCAGAGTATTACGCTTCACTCTCTCAACCACTCCACACTCAATACCTATTGCCTTCTCACTCATAACACATCTCTTATACACACTTTCATTATTTTCTCCATCCCACCTTGTCAGTCCACATGCACCTATCAAGTAACTCATTTCCACAGCACCTATTCTTGACTGATGAGCCCTACTCCATGTCCATGTCTCCGACGCACATGTCAGTGTTGGCAGGATTATACTTTTTCGTAGTCCCCTTTTCACTTCCATACTCACACTTCTACCTTTCATTATCCTCCCCAGTGATCCCGTGACTTGTCTACCCTTCATTGCTCTCTCTCCCTTATTTCTCCTTCCATACTTCCATGTTTACACATAACTGTCTCCAGGTACTTATCTCCCCTTCACTTCCTCCATCCTCTCACCCCTCAGAGTTATCTCACACTTCGTCCCAGTTAGTACTTCCACTCTGTAAGGTGTAGCAAAGTCAATCACTTCAGTTTCTGCTCTTTCAAATACCATTACTTTACTTTTACCTACATTCACCTTCAGTTTCCTTCGTTTACATACAGACTGAAATTCGTCCACCATTCTCTGTAAATTCCTTTCACTCTCAGCAATCAGCACAGTGTCATCCGCAAACAAACATGTCGCCAAGGGACCAATTTAATTAATTCAGCCTCAAATTCACCCCCAGACCATTCACTTTGGCTTTCATCTCTCATACAACCATCCATATATATATTGAACAACCACGGTGACATAACACATCCCTGTCTCAGCCCTACACTAATATTAAAACTCTCACTCAGATCACTCTCTACCCGCACACATGCTTTTGCATCTGCATAAAAAGCCTCAATGCCTCCATATCGTATGCCTTCTCCAAGTCCATGAAGGCAGCATACAACTTCCTACCCTTCCCAATATATTTCTCCACTATTGAATTTAATGCAAATATTTGATCCACACATCCTCCACCCTTTCTGAACCCTCCCTGTTCTTCACTAACTTTATTCTCTGTTACTTCCATCAGTCTTTCAGTTAGAACCTTCCCTGCTGGTACACTAAGAAGGCTTATTCCCCTATAGCTACCACACTCCTCCCTCCTCCCCTTCCCCTTATACAAAGGTACAATTGTAGCCCTCCTCCAATCCTCTGGCACCTCTCCTTGCCTCCAAGCCAATGTGCATATATGCAACATCCACTCCACCACTACCTCCCCCCCCATACTTTAACATTTCAGCAGTTATCCCATCCACCCCTGGTGCCTTTCCCATCTTCAACTTTCCTATTGCTTTCCTAATCTCTTCCCTGTCTACCACCTGCCTCTATCCCCATGCATGCCACCACCGCCTCCCTCCAGTCCCTTCATTCATCAAACGATCAAAATGTCTCTTCCATACTTCTCTCACTTCCTCACTTCCACTCACAGTAACTCCATCCTTTTTCTTCATTCTCACACTACCAGACTTTCCTTCTCCTCTTTCTCTTTTTACCTCCTTCCAGAAAAGTTTCTTATTTTTCCTAAACTTCTCACTTAATTTCCTACCAAACTCCTCATCCACTCTCCTTTTACTCTCATTCACCAACCTCTTCACTTGCCTCTTACAAACATTGTATTCTCTCTTCCACCTCTTTTTCACTTCCTCTGGCACATTCCTCTGTAGTGTTCTCCTAAAAGCCTCCCTTTTCATCGCTATTGCATTTTTCACTTCCTCGGTCCACCATGCACTCCCTTTCTTGCCCCTCTTCTTCTTCTTATACCCCACTACCTCTGTTACTGTTCTCATTACTATTTCCTTAAACACTTCATACATCTCATTCACTCCCACTCCCTCCCTCATACTCAACCTTGCATCCTCAAGCACCTCACCCACCCTCCTCTTATAGAGGTAATAGGTTTAGTTGATAATAAGTTAGCATAATTTTAGCATAATATATTAATATGACATTTAGCATATTTTGGGCAGAGTTAGCATATTTTCAGAGCAAATCTAGCATAATTTCATAATTATGATTTGGTAACACTGCCAGAGTTGTTGTTTTGTTTTGACTTGTTTGGTTTTCAAAGTTCAAACTGGAACTCCGTCTTCGTCAGTACGTCTTCTCTTGTGGTGAACTTGTCAATAATATAATTTAAGGTCAGTACCCCATTTTAATGTTATATATTCCACACTAACAATAATATCAGTAGATTAGTTAGAGATGATAATATTATTTGGTGGTAGTAATAAGTAATAGTAGTAACGTTAGTAAGTAATAGTAGTAACGTTAGTAAGTAATATTAGTAGTAAGTAGTAGTTGACAAAGAGTCGATTCCAATTTCCACAGTGGTAGTTTGTTAGTGGTTTGTAATAAGCACACAAACGATAGAATGTTATAGCCGTGTACATGAATTATGGCTGAATTATTTAATGAATTTGGTGAGTAAACCATGTAAGTTAAGTGATCATCATTATCTAACTATTGGATAGATTTTGTGAATGTGGATACTCGGCTGTTGGAATAAGGGGACAGGCTTGGGGGGGTGCAGGAGTAGGGGGACATGCTTTTTTTTTTTTTTTTTGGGGGGGGGTAGGGGGGGTGCAGGAATAGGGGGACAGGTTTTTTACCCACCCCAAGCCTGTCCCACTATTCCTTCACCCCCACAGTCCCCCCCAAGCCTGTCCCCCTACTCCCACCCCCCCTTAAATTTGTCGTTGGTTGGGAAGCTGACCTAACAAACAAATACCACTGCTGGAATCGACCCAAAGACACACATAGGCTATATCTACACCCTACAAGTATACATTCCATTAGAGGCAGCCACAACTTAATTAAGGGGAGAGTATACTTTTGATACATTAGAGAGCCTTGATTCTTCCAAAGTATGCCAGCAAACACGACCAAACTAACAAAAATATATGGTGGCCTGTTGCTAGGAATAGTTTGGAGGAATCATCTCCAAAAATGCCAAAAGTATACCCTCCCCTTAAAATGCCATAAATACTAGATGAGCACTGATATATTTAGGCACTCATTCTTTCCCCACAGCATCCAAAAGGGGAATCATTGGTAATTATTGAAATCATTACCGTTTTTCAGCAGTGTTGCCAGATCTGGTTGGGTCCCAGTATTTTGCCCTGATCATGTATTGTACTTTATCACGATTATTTCCCGGTAGTTTGCCCAGGTTAGGTCCCGGTAGTCTGATGCGGTCTAGGTTAGGTCAGGTCAGGTCAGTAAGGTCAGGCTAATTTCAAAATGCCCCATTTGAATATCTTGGAAATTTGGCATTTCCTCCTCACAGCTGGCTCGCGTTTCCTTTTCATTTACTTTTCCATGTAATCCACACTATGCACTTTGTCTCTTGTTCCCCTCTCTCATGTCATATCGAATCATATTTTCTTATAAATTTTGAGCAACTGATTCCGAGCAACGGGATATTAATAATTTTGCTAACTTGTTCTTGTTTCCTGGCATACTTCAGAGGTATCAGTAGCCCTCTAATTCCTTACTTAGACTCATGTACAGTTGCCAAAAAAGGTACTGCGACAACTATTGATACAACATTAAATATATTAATGTCCATAGTTGTTTGTAGGGATTATAAGTATGTATTACAGAAGGATATGTATATTTCCTTCTGTTATACATGCTTATAGTCCCTACAAATAGTTGTGGATATTACTAACTTAGAGTTAAAGTTCTATCAAGATTTGTCACAATACCTTTTTTGGCAATTGTACAATCACAGGATCCTTAATGCAAGTAACATCTTCAGCTACAGTTTTTGTATAAAATAACATGTGCACGTGGACTTATAGAATGAGGATATTACAAAACATACAAGTTTCTGTGCACAAGATTTTTTTTTAATATACTGTAAATATATATGTAAAGATTGTTGTTAATACAGTATTTATAACATTACACTGTACCAGTACTGTACTTAATTGCATGTAATGTACAGTACCATACAGTATGCTATTTCATAAGGTTTGTTGCATGGTGAGTGTTTTCTAATTGGCTCAATCCCTATTTCTTATGTTCCAATTGGTTAATGCTCCATCTTTTGCAAATTCAATTTGACATGCCAAATTTTCAATTCCAATTTGCCTCAAACGTTGGTGCCTACTGTATGAAAAACATCCCCATTAAAGGGAGAGAATCTTTTTTGTACAGTTGCCAAAAAAGATATTACGACAACTATTGATATAACATTAAATATAATAATGTCCATAGTTTTTTGTAGGGATTATAAGTATGTATTACAGAAGGATATGTATATTTCCTTCTGTTATACATGCTTATAGTCCCTACAAATAATTGTGGTTAAAGTTCTATCAAGATTTGTCGCAATACCTTTTTTGGCAACTGTACATGAGAGTGCCTTGATTCCTCGAAATTAGGCCAGGAAATAGGACTAGATTAATAAAAATAATGGTGGCCTGTTGCTTGGAATAGTTTGGAGGAATCAGTTGCTCCAAATTTACCAACTGTGTCACCCTCTGAATGCGACATTCCTTACAATGATGGTTTAGTGAGTTGTGAGGGGATCAAGTTTACTATTCTTGTTATAATGAGTAGTGTTGATCTTATCCATTACCATTCTAAATATGAAATTGTGTTGACCATATTGTCTGCCATCCTAAAAATTATATCACAGTGCCAATATAAATAAGCATACAGTACTATATTATGATTTTTTCCTGAACAACTGTCTTATAGTCCGTGTTTTAGACATTTCATCTGGTAGAGTGTAGGAGTTGAGCTGTGCAAGAGTGGCACACATGTACAGTTGCAGACAAAAGTTCCTATCCACCTACGGTACTCCTATAAAATCAAATGGATTTTGAGTATTTTTGTGATGATGAGTATATGTTTAATTAAACACATACTGTATCCTACATGCTGTACATTCACATACAAAAATACTCACAGCTTCAAAAATTGAGATATTATACAAGTTTAGAAAGGAGTAGGTGGTACCGTAAGAAACTTTTGCTCACGGCTGTTCATTTGTGATGAGAGACAGAGGGTAACTAACATGTTGAATGCACATCATTACTCATTCAGAGGTGATTTCCAATAACAATCCCCTTTGTATTTAAAAGCTAATATTGTACTGGTATTTGATGTAGGCTAGGGGTACCGTACGGTAGTTCTAAACTTCCAAAACATTTTTAAGTTAAGAGACTGACTGTATCATAGGTCTGTTTTGTATAGGTGGAGACTTGGACCAACAATATCATGAATTACAGTACCATATTACAGTAATTCTGTGTAATGCTTAGTGTCTATCCACAGAGGATGGTGTTGAGCACTCCAGCACAACGGCAGCGGGCTACCCTACGTACCACCCCAGGCCCAGGGGGATGCATGGGGGGAGGCGATGTGCAGGTGTACGTGCGATGTCGTCCTGTGTTGCAGGAGGAGGAGGAAGATCAGGTTTCGGTCTTGTCCTTCACACAAGACACTAACCGGGTTTGTTTCAAAGCAGTGGTGACTAGAAGGAGCTTTCACTTCTCTAATTGTCCCTTTTTTCATCTGTTACCTTTTGTGCTTATTCTCACCTCTCGATCACCTTTTTCCTTGGGCACCATACGACCTTGCTGTTTCAGCACCTACTCAATATCGGTCAATCATCCACCTTCAGTCTTGCAAGCATCTTATTAACACTTCTGAATTTGCCTTTTTCTCTCATACAACAGTCTCTGGACACATTGATCAGTCATGGCAATATTACACATCATCCCTAACTCAGCCCCAGGGGGAGTTGGTGGAAGTAGAGTAGATAGAGCAATGGACTGCAAATCCCAAACACACATGCTATAAAAGATCACAGTTCCCCTCCATTATAAGTGTTTGTCCATACCAAAGAACATTGTTCACAACTCTCCTTAGGTAGATACATCTCCACAGTCATTTTGATTACAAGGATCTAAGTATGTAATCTGTAAACTTACTTACGGTACATTATGGTAGCCTATATACTTATGGTACATTAGAGTTTTGCTCCAAAGTACAGTATGCCGGGAAAGAAAACCAGATTAATAAAAGTAATGGTGGCCTATTGCTTGGAATGGTTTGGAGGAATCATATGCTTGAGATTTACCAATACTGTGCTGCCCCCTTACTTAAGAGTTCTGAGTGTCTCATCTGTCTATTTTAAAGTACCATAATGTATGATTATCAAAGCTTAGTACAGTGTTGGTAAATCTGGAGCAATTGATATCTACAAACTATTCCATGCAACAGGACACAATTATATACTTTTATCGGGTACTGTTTCCTGACATACTTTGTAGGAATCAAGGTGCTCTAATGTACCAAATGTGTATTCCTCCTTAATTATTGACCTTACTTTTGCAGGTGCAAGTGAATCATGGGAGTGGGCATGTGTTCCAGTATACGGGTGTCTTTGAGCCAGCCAGCAAGCAAGAGGAAGTGTTCAGTCATGCAGTAGCACCTCTGTTAAAGAAAGTACAGGAGGGAGGCCACTGCACTGTCCTGGCTTGTGGTCACACTGGCTCTGGAAAAAGTTATACTATTGGTACTCATTCAGGCAATGTCAGGGTAGGTATCGTTTCTAGTACCGGTACTCATTGCGTAGGTACAGTAATCATTTATTTTGCACTGGTGTTATGGGAATGTATTGTACTGACATAACAGTAATGCCTTGTTGTTTTGCACTATTGTTATGGGTGTATATTTTACTATTTGTAATGAATCTGTACAGTATAGTAAACCCTCTTTATACAGTACACACCCATAAACTCGGTGGATAATTCATAGAAAATTATGCAGACTTATAACAACTGTAAAACCAGGGATTATCCATTACAGTACTCATATTAAAGTTACATGTATTGTTGGTCACATCCACAAACAGCAGATTTTGCATTTGTGGAAATGTGATTTCTTTTGCACTTTTGCATTTGTGGCCCATTTTATGCAGATTTGTGGATTTTGTGAAAGTATTTTTTAGAAATCTATATCTATCTATTGCCGGACGCCTCAACCCCCGAAGAGGTGGCCACAAATGAATCGCCTCCTTGAAGCCCTGTTCCCTATTAACTGGCACCCCTCCTCCCACCCCATACAACTTTCTCTCGCATACCTCTCAACTCCATCCCTCCACCTAACTCTCAGTCTGCCCCTCCGTCCCTCCACCTCACTCGTACACACTCTTAACCAACCTCTCGTTTCTCGTATGCTCCACATGACCGAACCACCTCAAGGTGTTCCTTTTCACACACTCCAACACGTCCACACCCACACCACACTACTCCCATTCCTACCTCTTCATTCATCAGTCTGTCTCTCCATGTCACTCCACATGCACTTCTAAGGTAGCTCATTTCCACCTCTCTAACTCTTGATTTATGTCTTTCCATCATCGTTCACATTTCACTCCCGTAAGTCAGTGTTGGGATTACCACACTGTCGTGTAGCTTTTTCTTCACTTCCATACTCATCGCCCTATTCCTTGTTACTGCTTTCAGTGTTCCTAAAACCCTCTTCCCCTGTTGTACCCTCTCTTGCATCTCATCCTCTAACCTCCCATCTTTACTCATCACACTGCCCAAATACACCTTGGTCTCGTATAGAATGTCCAATAGGTTGTTAGAAGACGTCGTTCTATGTGATACACATAACCTATGGGGGAAAATTACAATTGGTCGATCAATCACCAAAATTGTCCCTGAAATTAACATAAAATCCTTTTTAAGGTTTTTCTTGCCTTAATCCTACAGGGATGTACAGTATATTACAATTTGTATTAAGCATATTAAATGTATATTACAATTTGTATTAAGCATATTAAATGTATATTACAATTCGTATTAAGGTTTGCGCAGGTGACTGAGATGAGTCGGCGGTATCCGTGGTGGTGGAGGTGGTAGGGGGGAGATAGTGTGTGATCATCGTTTGTTTACTTTTATTAACCATACACTGGTATTTCCTTCTCCTTTCTCTTTCCGAGAAATAACCACCTTGCATGACTGAGCGTTGAAGCTGGTGGTTAACTCATAATCACTATAAACGAGTGCGTCACACACAACGCAGGTGAGGGTGAATGGAGACTGAGGGTAGGAGGAAGGAGCACAGGAGAAGTGGTGAAAACACTCACCCACACTTCACAGATGCCAGTGATATAATTTCCTGGCACGTTCATTATGATTTTGCTCGTTTTGTATAAGAACTCCTCAGATTTGCTTCACTTTTTTTCGCCACCCGTTCTATATGGATGCAATCGTTTTGTAAAATAATTTTAAGCTAATATTTTGGTCACTTGTTCTATGTGAACTCGTTCTATATGAGCCCGAGGTGTACTTAAATGTGCTGACATTCTCCATAACTGTCCATTTAACCTCACTTCACAACCTGTGGCTGCACCCCTTTCAAAGACCATAACTTTGCTCATCACCACATTCACCTTCAGGTTCCGTTTCTTTTGTCCAAAATGTCCATTAACTTCATTACAAAAAATTAGTTTGCAATGAATCAAATAAATTTTGGTAAAATGACTGAAATGTAGACTCAGTGAAAACTGCCTTATGTTTGATTAAGCTATGAGGCTGGAAGGACTAAGTACAGTATACAGTACGATGAATAGATAAATATAAATAACTTTACGGCATTACCAAGTGATTTACTTTTGTTTTTGCTCTTTTTGTAGTGAACTGTTAATATTACCCTAAGACAGAAACACTACAGTACAGTACATACTTTTCTCAGGAAGAAGAAGGGATACTCCAGCGAGCCATCCGGACATTGTTAAGGTTAAATGAGCCAGGAATTAGTTTGGATAGCAGTCTGGATGATGGCCAAACACAGCAGAAGAGAAGCCATGATCACCTTACAATATCCATGCTGGAAGTATACAACGAGACCATTTATGATCTGCTGACACCAACCAGGAAGACTGTGAGCTCAAAGAATACCTTTGGAGGAGGTAAGTAATAAATGGGGGACAGAGGAAGATGCATTATGCTGCATGTATGATTTGTAGATTATCGGCATCCCACTATTTATGTGATGATACAGTCAGCCTCTCGTGTCACCTATGACAAGGGGGGGATGAGAGTTGAGGACCCGGCGCTCTAATAATAACCCCACCATAGGCTCAAATAGCCTCAGAGTGGGACCCTTTGCCTGTCAGGGGTCCTACATTGGCACTAGGGCCTTCCCCCACTCATTGAATAAAGGGACCCATGGAGTATTGATGATGATTTAAAGAAGGGATGGTGGGTAACAACTAACAAGTGAGGAGGAAGGATTGAAAATGGAGATTAGTTTTGTTTCTCATTAGTAATAAAAATACGACATAGTGGAGTTTTGGGGTGCTATATGTCCCTTGTTTCCCCTAAAGGATGGCAACAAACACCTCCGTGTGTCCCCTTGGGTAGGGGGCTATGAATACCTCCCCAGTACCCCTGGTTCATCGTTCTATGTGAAACCGAGGTGTTTATTTATCTTACAAATTTTTTTTTCTTATTTTATCATTTGTTTTACATTGAATTAACTATTTTAGTAAATAATTTTTGAACTTTGTTCTGCATATGTGGAACTGTCTTTGATAATACATTCCAAGGTGGAACGTGATTGGCTGAACTTTGAGTGGTTGTGAAAATATTGCCATAAACAGCCAGAGGTTTCTTGCACTTTCTACTTGCTCAACTGTACACTCCTGCTTTGGCCACCCCAAGGGGTAAATTCTCAGAAGATAGAGGGAAAGAGGCCTCAGATCTATTAATCTCTCATTCTCATTCTTATGTTTGTTCACCCTCTCCTTACCTACAATATAAGATGTTGTATCAGTCACTGTTCTATAGTCCTGCAAAACCTTCAAATGAAACGGCCTCAAAAAACTATGTGAATCTGTAATGTTGGTTTATAGTTTTACTCGCACAGCTGACACTCATTCACCCAATGTGGGACTTTTGACCGTGGTTGTACCAAAGTTCACGGCATCACAGTTTCACTCACTTTTACAGGCCTAGAGGTTATGGGTGCTGTAAAGAAGGAAGTGCAATGTGTTGAAGAAGGTATGGCAGTGTTGGAAAAAGGAACATTGTCACGGTCTACCACATCCACTTCTGAGAACCAACACTCTTCTCGTTCCCATGCAGTCATCTCCCTCACGCTACCGGTAAGTTAGACTCCTGTGGTGGGGAAGCCATGAAGTTACTCCTTGTATTGGGAAAATAGAATTGACCTAAATTGAAAGAATACTATCCAAGCAGAATGTAGGATGAAATCAGTAATAGATACAGTAAAGTAAAAATAGTAACCTAATTTACACCTTGTGTTGGCAAATAGAATTGACCTAAATTGAAAGAATACTTTCCTAGAGGAATGTACAGTACAATGAAATTGATAAGGTTAAAACAGTAGCCCAGTTTACCCCAATAAGAGTTAAATTGAATTGAAGTATTGGGGAATGCACGAGTGCCCACACAACCTCCTGGCCTGCCTGTCAATAGTCATGTGTAGTTTCTAGAACCTTACAAAGTCTTCACTTTTTTCTGGATGTAAATCTTTTATTATATTATTAGGTGTAATGATACAGTTGATTTTATTTGCCATCTTAGTGCATTCAGTTTTTAGCTCCGGCCTCAGCCGAGAGCTCAAGATCTTATCGTAATTACTGTTCTTGTTCTTCTTCTAAAATGGTTCAACTGACTCACTCACTCCCATCCATTTTCTTTTACCGACATTGAATCATTTTTTCAACCGAGGGGTTCACCCTCAATAAAAAGGGTTCATTTTCAAAATTTCAATATAACCATATGAATACGGAAATCCAGATAAAACATAATTAATATTTTCGAGACCTTTACATATGGATATTATATTATTTCGCTTGAATCATTAAGAGCCGGAGCTTTTGAAGGGTTTTCCTTCGTGTTCTTGTTAGTGATGCACTTCTCATTTTTTTAAAGCCTTAATTTCATATTTTAACAGGCATAGATATTGTTTTAACAAATCCATATATAATTAATTGTGTGGCTAGCATCACCTGCATTGGAGTGTATGTGAATGAGTTAAGTTTGAGTTGTGTAGCAATTTTGAAAGAATTAAATAGGCTAAAATGACTGAGATCAGTAACCTCTAAGGCTACTGACAGCCTTCAGTCCCGAAGTTGGGGCATTTAAAAGAATATATATATATATTACCTGTATTAAAGTAGTGGGCATGGTTGTTGAAACTGAAGAATAGCAACTGATGTGAGTGACTAATGGTTGACCACCAGAGCATCAGAGGTGGAGGATTACTGAAGCTGGTGGATCTGGCTGGCAGTGAGTGTGCTGGTCGTGTGGGAAGCTCCTCCACCACCACCTTCAATGAGGGCATCAGTATCAACAAATCCCTCCTCACCCTGGGAAAGGTTCTTAATGCCCTCACAGCCCCCACGCCAATATATGTTCCCTATAGGTTAGTCAATAATCTGTCTTTAGTTTATATTTGAAGTAGACCTCATCAAGGGGGTAATACACTTTTGGTACATTGGAGTGTATTGATTCTCCCAAAGTATGCCGGGAAACAGATCTGGATTGACTAAAATAATGGTGGCCTTTTGTGTGGATTAGATTGGAGGAATCAGTCACTCCAGATTTATCAACACTGTACTCCCCCCCCCCCCCCCCCCCCATAACTTTAGTAAAATTGCACTTTCATGTCATTGCTCCCAGATCTGTACTCGGTCCTTTCTGATAGTATTTTTAGTACTGTACACAATTATCCTACTACTCAACACTGCTTTTTCTGCACACAATCACATCCACCAACAACTCAACTAGTTGTCTCTCCTTTCCTTCTACCTCCTTTGTGCTTGCTGTCCTCCCACTCTATCACCTCCCTCCTCCTATAAGGTCTTCCAGACCTAGAGTGGTCTTCTATCATCATCAAACTGCTCTCCAACAACACAACACATATTCACTGAAGGCTCTGTGGGAAAGTCTGGTTGCCATATTCAGGGACTCAGTTTTGCTTAGCCAGATAGCTAGAGAAATATCAACCACCACAACAGATTAGGGTGTGGTTTCCTGACATTGCCATCCATTAGCTACTTTGTGAAAAAGAGGATTGGGGTGTATTAAAGTGTAACACAGTTTTATAATATGAATAAGTGTTTCACCTTGAAAAGCATTTTCAATGCACATGACCTTTATTACACTTGGTGTTTTTGTTCAAACTGTTTGAGCTAATCTCTTTTATCAACATTTGTCTCTCCACTGTATGTGCATTTAAAATGCAATTCACATTGGAAACTTGTTTCAGCTTGTCTTCTACATTTAATTTTTATAATTTTAGATATAGATTGAATTGTACCTATTTATTTATTCAGTAACTGTATTTTATCATGAGCTCCCTTTTTTGTTTATTAATTTGCACATGTGTTTATTTTGTGTGTGAAGAGAGTGTGTGCTAACACGGCTGTTGAAGGACTCGCTGTGTGGTAGTGGACAAACAGTAATGGTGGCGTGTGTGACCCCAGCCAGTGCCTCTCTGGGTCAGACCCTCACAACCCTCCGTTATGCACAACAAGCCACTCACATCAAGCTGCGCCCTCTCCCACCACCACCCTCTACTATCAAAGTCTGGGATGCAGTAATTTTTTCAAGATTGAAGCATTTTGCATTATATGATTTAGTAGTTTTGTCAAAGTTCTAAAGATTCAGATTATATAATGTGAGATATGGTATCATAGTTTTATTTTATTATACATTATCATTCTTTTGTATTTAGAAATGTAGTGGTTTTTGTAAAAAGTATAAAAATTCAGAAGTATAATTTGAGATACAGTATATTTATTTTTTTTGTGCATCAAACTTCAAGCATTTCATAGAAATTTTGTGTTTTTTGTCTAATTCAGAAGCCAATCTTCAAACGAGGACGAGAGGACGATGTGACGGCCACTCCCGGTGCATGGAAGAAACGCCGACATCATCGAGGTTCAGCCAAACACAACACCACCATCTCCACACCCGGCCACCGCCCACCCCCCTCAGGCTCCCGTCTCCTCACACCCCTCAACACCACTCTCGCCTCGGCTACACCAGCCACCAGGTCAGGAGACATTTGTTGACTTTTTTGTGTTGGCATTAGTTTACGGTATTCTGTTGTCGATTGAAGTGTAGTTAGATGTTTGTTCTCATCTGTTCCCTCCTTAGGTAGGGGTCTACGAATACCTCCCTAGTAACCCTACTTGTTGTAAAAGGGGATTTCACTTCTCCAACTGTCCCTTTTTTTTCATCTGTTATCTTTTATGCATACTGTCCCACCTCTACCTTCTTCCTCGTGCACTATAACTTTAATCAGTCTCATCCGTTCACATTCTCTGTTTATGATAATTGTCTAGATTGTCTGAAACAACGCAGCATCAGATTAGTGACAGTGTGTGTTTTGTTGTTGATAGAAAGGCTGTACAATGTGCAAGAACATTTGTGGTGTCAATGATGGTGTGCTACGGGTATGATGGCTCTATAATGTGTATCTATGGAGCCATCATTCTGTAGTGTATGTCTATGGATACATCGTACCAGTGCCATACCAACATCAATGCAACAAATGTTCTTGTATACAGCCCAAAGTGTGGTTCGGTATTTTTTTTTTTTTTTTTTTTTTTTTCCTAGATATATGCATTTTGTTTAAAGAGTATGTTGACCCACTGACTTAAACCGAACATGGTTTAGGGAAAACAGTCATATATTTGTAGCCCCAGATATTGTACCATGTTTGCCTATATAGCTCATTTGAGTTTGATAATTTTCAATCAATGATACTACTGTACAGTTGGCAAAAAAAGTTTTGTTACCACCCCTACATTAATTTTATCATGGGTAAGCCCAGTAGGGTTGGTACTCCACTGACTGGGCTGCTGTTGACTCGTGTCATCCGGGACATGCTGGACGGGAATTGTCATTGCCGAGGCAGTGACAATTTTTTTATATCAAATGTTTAGCTGATTTTAAATAAAATTTTGAGTGTTAAAGAACTCTTACCATTTAACTATTCATTATTAAATATAAGAAAATACGTTTGAGTAGTTTAGAACAAGATCAATCTTGAAATACCCAGAAAATATAGCACTGTCTGAGAGGACGTCATTCCTGCTTGACTGCCCATGACACACTGAGGGGCATTGGCCAGGGGCACTTATGGAGGCCGAAGGGTGGCGGTGGTACGACACTCACCAGTCAGGTGTACCAACATTACATCACACTGTTTTAGGGATGGTAACAAAACTTTTTTTGCCGACTGTACATTAGTTCTGAAGCAACTAGTAGTCTCGATTTAGGAGGTTAGTATACTGTGGTTCATTAGAGCACCTTGATTCCTCCAGGACCCGAGTCACAAAGATAATGTTCTTTGGAAAAGTTTGGAGGAATCGATTGCTCCAAATTTACCAATACTGTACAGTACTACCTCCCTTAATATGGTCCCTGTACCAGCAGGTTGTAGATCTCGTCATACTTCTTTTACTATAATATTATTATATTGAGAATAATTTTAAAGATTAGCTTAATAATTTATTTACGTATTTTGACTACACATTTACTGAATAGAAAGTTATTGTATTTCCTAAGGAAGGTGATGGCTAATGGCAAGAAGCCAACTTATCATCCTCACCTGTAAAATATCAAGACACAGTAAACTCTTTTTACACTAGGATTTTGGGTGTGAAATGTAGTGTGTGTCAAGAAACTGTACAGAAAATTTTCATTGTACAGTACACTGGTATTATGGGTGAGAGGATGGAGGAAGTGAAGGGGAGATAAGTACCTGGGTACAGTTCTGTGTAAACATGGAAGTATGGAAGGAGAAATTAGGGAGAGAGCAGTAAGGGGTAGGATCACTGGGAAGGATAATGAAGGGTAGAAGTGTGAAAAGGGGAATACAGAATAATATAATCCTGCCAACACTCACATATGCGTCAGAGACATGGACATATGGAGTAGGGCTCATCAGTTGAGAATAGGTGCTGTAGAAATGAGTTACTTGAGAGGAGCATGTGGACTTTCTATGTGGGATGGAGAAAGTAATGAGAGTGTATATGAGAGATGTGGTATGAGTGAGAAGGCAATAGGTATTGAGTGTGGAGTGGTTGAGAGAGTGAAGCGTAATACACTGAGGTGGTTTGGACATGTAGAGAGAATGCAAGGTGAGGAGTTTGTAAAGAAGGTGTATGGAAGTGAAGTTGTGGGACGTGGTGTGAGAGGCAGACCACAGGTTAGATGGCAGAACAGAGTGGAAGAGTATGTGAAAGAGAGAAACATGAGGGGCAGGGGAGGGTGTGACCGAGTAAGGAGGGAGTGTTGGAACAGGGAAAACTGGAGACACTTCTGATGTGGACACCCACTTGGGGTTAGTTCCCGGAGGGAACAAGGTGTCAGAGCTATAGATAGATAGATAGAATATAATGTGTGGAATTAAACTACCAGTATGTACTGTACAGTACAGTACTCCCTCGTTATCAACTGGGGTTACGTTCTTAAGATGGCCGTCGATACCGCATTACGGTATGTTAAATAAATATACAGTGCTCCCCCCCAAGTAGGCAGTCCTTAACTAGACAATTTCTAAGAAAAGAAGAGAGTTTTAAGAGAAAATTACCAAAATTAATGCATGCAAACATAGGAATGTGTGTCCACAAATAAAAATTCAATGATTTCAAAGCTTGAGGATAGTTCATAAAATAAAGGTGCTTTCAAAAGGGGTGGATCACAAAATTAAAACTAGCAAAATAGGAAGATCTACTGCACATGAATTCATTACACACGCTATTTTACATACATAATACCAGTGTAGAATGAGAGTTTACTGTATCTTTTTATATTCCCTGTGTCATGCTGAATACTTATTCAATCCTGTGTGTTTCTGTGTGGATAAGTGGTGTGACAAGGAAATCTCCCCACAACAAAATGGAAGACAAGCTGCTCATGCCGCCACCACCTGTGTTTGAGGACGACTCCCCATCTGCTCTCTCCTGTGTTTTCCCCATCAACAACACTCAGGCCCATGTATCGTCCTTCAGGTGAATCTCGGAGAAATGTGCAAGAACATTGGTGGTATCTATGATGGTGTTGTACCGGTACGATGGCTCTGTGGTGTCATCATACCGAGAGAGCAGTGAGGGGTAGGCAGGTCATAGGATCACTGGGGAGGATAATGAAATGAAGGATAGAAGTGAAAAGGGACTGAGAGATACTATAATCCTGCCAACGCTGACATATGCGTCGGAGATATGGACATGTAGTAGGGCTCATAAGTCTAGAATAGGTGCTGTGGAAATGAGTTATCTGAGAGGAGCATGTAGACTTACCAGGTGAGATGGAGAAAGTAATGAGAGATGTGGTATGAGTGAGAAGGCAATTAGTATTGATTGTGGAGTGGTTGAGAGAGTGAAGCGTAATACATTGAGGTTGTTTGGACATGTGGAGAGAATTCAAGGTGTGGAGTTTGTAAAGGTGTATGAGAGTGAAGTTGTGGGACCTGGTGTGAGAGGCAGACCACCGGTTAGATGGCAGAACAGAGTGGAAGAGTATGTGAGAGAGAGAAGCGTGAGGGAGAGAGGGTGGAGGGCTGGAAAAGGGAAAACTGGAGACTCTTCTGCCCTGGCCACTCCCTTGGCGGGAGGTCCAGGAGGGAAAACGAGGTGCCAGAGCTATAGATAGATAGAAACCCAGTGAATAATAAGGCTTTACTATACACTAATTCATAGATAACAGTAAAATACACACCCATAAATACACCCAATGATAATAAGGATTTATAATATACATTCATTCACAGCATGTACTATTGCAGACAAATGTTTCTCTCTACATAGGGGGTAGCTTTAGTAAACATTTAACTGTTTTTTCTAATAGTGAGTTGTATATTTTCCTTCTCTATTAATCAAGAAGCAGCTTCTATCTTATAGTAAATATTCACACAAAAGTTAAAGCAATAACATTTTAAGAGTACATGAAAACAGTGATGTGATAACCGTATGAGTGACCCCTGAGTGGAAAGAAACTGTTCATAATAGTACCTGGCTTCATGAATAGCAGTAGGTGAAGCTACATGACTGTATTTCAAACAAAGACTATGGTTCACTGATTGCATTAATAGACAGAAGAAATCACATGACATTATGTCACTCATTGATGGTAACATTCACACATGATTTAGTTATTTGAGTCAATTGATATATTCTGTTACAATATGCTAGATGGAAGTCATGTAGCCCTTAGGGTAAATATATCTCCATGTCTATTTGAAGTGTGTGTATTTTGATATATACAGGGGGAGGGAGTGAGGGTTAAGGATTCCGCACTCTAACAATGACCACACTAAAGGTTCAAAAAGCCTCTATGCTGATCCCTTGCCTGTCAAGTGTCCTGCTCTGAAACCTTCCCACCCATTGAAAATATGAAAATAAGGTATTGATGATGATAAGGCCACATCTATATATAATATCTTGTCTTGCCCCTCCCCAAACATCTTATGGACTCCTCTGCCTCCACAGTCCTCTGATGAAACAAGTCACAAACCAGTTTGAGCAGACATTACTGAGTCAGCTGGAGGTATTAGAGGAACGCATCACAGAGTCATTACTCACCAAGTTCACCAAAAAGGGAAGGTAGGTAGTTGTTCAGCTTCATAGATTTTCTTCTCACTCTGTGGCTGACTACAGTATTATATTGGTAAAGTTGAATTAATTTAGCACCATACTTTTAACACAGACTCTGTAAATCATTTAATCTGTATGGGAATGAATAACAGAAGCCTGGGAAACATTTGGGGGTCTTTAATGAGGGGCTAAGTGTTGTTGATGTTCTCCTGGGGCAGAATGGCCTCCTGCCCCACAGACCCACGGTACGCTCTGGTGGCAGTGATAAAACAAATTAAAATAGAGGGGCTGGTCCTATATGCTTGGGCTACCAAAGGACATCCCAAGGAGATGGGACCAGGGAGTCTGTGGGCCTCCGACTGCCAGGGAGATTGGAGGGAAGGTCTTTGATCCCACAGCCAGTGCTGTGGGCCCAAGTCCACATTACCACAAGAGCTACAAGTGGGGCCGCACCTTCCATGAGACCAGTCCTGAAGGGACCATATGGGGGAGGGAGTTTACACTGCTGCATGCAAAGGGATGATGCACCCATGTGTACTGGTGGTCCACATAGCAGTGGGGGGGAAGTGCCTCTGTTTTGCAGTATACCACACGTGGATTTTTAATCCCTGTGGGCAGATCTCGTTAAATCTTCTAAAAAGTTACCAGATCCACCAACATTCTTCATTCTAGCCATGTGGGGGATGACTATTATTTACAAAGTATAAATTCAGCTCCCCTGGGCAAAGGGACTAAGTGTAAAATGAAGTGGTGGATACGAATACTTTTTCATTGTATATTGAGGGTCTACTGTACTGTATTATCAAAACAAAAGGACATAGCTACCACATGTTTCCTATTATTTTGTATTGTAAACATCTTGCAATGCAGAAATAAATAATAGACTGCAATGTACAATTGTAGACAATTATATTCATCCACATAAGGGTGACTCGTATAAAAGTTTAACAGCTTTCATCTGTTTGTTGGCTGTACTTTTGCAATAAGTATGATAAGGAGTATTTTCTAAGTACAGTACTACAAGCAGCTGCTTACTATTCAGAACAATAATATCTTCTTGAGTTACACAAACATGTATTGAAACTTATATTGAATGGTTCCTTTCAATGCTAAATGAAGGATAATTGTTGTGGCAGCAACTACTCATATTGGAAGCTGAATATTTTGTGACCTTGAAAGGGGAAATTAATGTGAATGTGACTCGTTTCACAGTGTATATATACCAAATGTTTTCCCAGGCTTCTGTTATTCATTACCATACATACTAAGTGGTTTACTGACCCTGTGTTAGAAGGATAGTACTAAATTGATCAAAGGAATGATATAGTGATTGATTGTGTAAGAAAGCATGGAATGAGAATGAATGATAGGCTAGAGTGGAAGAGATTTGCAAGAAAGAGAGAGTTAGCAACCCAGTCTTAATTTGCTATCAAGGCTGAGTGAAGGACTTTAGTTGAGGGTGCAAATTCTCTTCAGGAGGGAACTGAAAATGTTGTGTGCTTGAAAAGGGGAGCGGATGTTGAGTGTGACTAATTTTTACTGGGTATATCAATCTCTCTTTAATCAGCCTTCATTTTCCATCCTAAGGTAAATATGGTACTGATGATGATGATTTTTAACGATATATTTCCAAAAATAAATAATTAAATGTGTGAACCTATGATCCCAAAAATAGCAGGGGTTTAGTGTGATGTGAAGAAAGGTATTGTTGAGTAGAGAAACAAAAGCTACAAGTAAAAGTTTCCATTAAGAGAGGGGGTATAGTTTGGCATTTTTGGAGATAATGATACTTCCAAACTATTCTCAATAACAGTCCACCATAATTATTGTTCATATGGTCTTGTTTCCTGGCATACTTTAGAGGAGTCAAGGCAATTTACTGTACCAAAAGTTTGCTCTCCCATTAAAGTGATTGTGTTGTATAGCTGGCGCTGGTATTGTTCCTTTCCACCAAAGCATCTCACTTGTTTGTCATTCTCCATCAGGCCCAAAGAGAAAACAACAGCAGCAGCATCATGGAGATATCCTACCAGGAGCTCCACCCCCACAGAAAAGGAACTCTCAGAACACTCTGCAGAGCACACCGACAACAAAAATGCCAGAAGACGCAGTGTTCGCCTTCAAGCCAGGAAAGAAAATGAGAATCAAGGAAGTATCCCTGGAAATGCTTCCTCCGAGGATGATGACTTGTTGGGGAATTCCATGGTGATGGCTTTATTTAGTCAACCAAAGATGAGATGCAAGTTGAAGGAAATGATGACAGAAGTCCTTAAATCTGACTCTCCCCTACTACGTAGTAAGGTTAGTTTAGGAATACTAACCATCATACAGTGAGGTACTAAGTATGATATTCTGGGAATACTGATCTTTGTATAGTACTAAGTATGGTATTCTGGGAATACTGACCTTCGTACAGTACTAAGTAAGGTTAGTCTAGGAATACAATAAAGCAATGACAAAAGTCCTCGGATCTGATCCGCACTATCCTACTAAGTTGGATTCTTCTAGGAATACACAAGTCCTTAACCCCTAAAGGACTGGGCCCGGCATATGCCGGGTTGCTAAAATTCCCCAAGGTTATGGAATTTTCCCTATAATTTTTACTCCAGACATTGGCTACACTGGTTTATAGTAGGATGGGATGCTCAGACTGAGTACAAACTGCTTTTCCTATGGTAAAATTGAGGAATTATTGATCTTATGTCCGAGTGTGCTGGTGAGCGGCTTAGCCGACGAATGCCTATCCCCATTTTATATTACCTCGCCACGGTCAGCACACCCACCCAAACACTAGTGCTCCACATACGGCTACTGTATCTCATTCAACTCGTCATAATTCTGTAACCATTAAACCTACAGACTTCCCATTGGTACCAATCGAAATAGGAAGAGTTGCTCGTTCTGATGGTACTAAAATCATTCACTTGTTCATTGTAGGTTAAGAGTAATAAGCATGCAAAAACAAGCTATTTTGCGTGATTTTCACCAAACCCCCGGTCCTTTAGGGGTTAAATCTGACCCTCCAATAGTACTAAATATTATTAGTCTATGATGTAGCAATCCCCTTGTACTGTTGGCCACAATATTTCATACTCACGAATGCTGTTTGTGATTGCAAAATAACAAACCTAATAATAATAATAATGTATTACAGTTACGTAGTCTTACATTATGTGCTTTAAACCCTCGAAAATAACAGCATTCGTGAGTATGAAATATTGTGGCCAACAGTACAAGGGGATTGCTACATCATAGACTAATAAAAAAAACACCTATCTGTTGTACAGGGAAAGACAGTGGAAAATCAATGTGAACAGGACTCAAATAAAGTGTACTAGGGGATAGCCACAGGAATTTTTACACAGGCTATATGGAAAAAAGAGGTAATTATTCTGTAAGTACTGCAATGAATGGTCTGGTAAGTGACTTTGTGATTGCAAAATAACAAACCTAATAATAATAATGTATTACAGTTACGTAGTCTTACATTATGTGCTTTAAACCCTCGAAAATATGTCACTTAGCAGACCATTCATTGCAGTACTTACAGAATAATTACCTCTTTCCAAATTACCTCTTTTTTCCATATAGCCTGTGTAAAAATTCCTGTGGCTATCCCCTAGTACACTTTATTTGAGTCCTGTTCACATTGATTTTCCACTGTCTTTCCCTGTACAACAGATAGTTTTTTTTTATTGTTTTTTTACACTGGGGCACATTGGTTACCTTCTATTTTATGACCTTGTCCTATTGACTGTTGAGTTGCCTCAAACTTTTTCCATTTCTCATCCTGTTCATAACTAACTTTAAAAACAAGTTGTTTTTTTAACCTTTGGTCTGAGAGGGACTATCGGTAGAGGGACTGACGTCTCATGACTGAACCATAGTTTATTTTCTACTCTTTGATTATGCATATAAAAAAAAAAATGCCATCTATCTGTAGCTCTGACATCTCGTTCCTTCCGGGAACTACCCCCAAGGGGGTGGCCATGGCAGAAGTGTCTCCAGTTTTCCCTGTTCCAACATTTTCTCCTTTCTTGGTCAAGCCCTCCTCTGCCCCTCACGGTCTGCCTCTCACACCAGGTGCCACAACTTCACTTCCATACACTTTTTTTACAAACTCCTTGCCTTGCATTCTTTCCATGACTACACCTTATCCTTACACGTTTTGGTTTGTTTGGGCATCTCCTCCAGCCCACATACCTCGCCAGTATCCCTGCTCATCATAAAAGGTGACTAAAAAGGTCTTTCAATTCTCCAACTGTCCCTTTTATTTTATTTGTTACATTTCATGATTACTCTCCCAGCTCTCAATCACCTTCCTCGGGCATCATATGACCTCACTGTTGCAATGCCTAATATCAATCTATCAATGAATTCCTTTTGTACACTCAGCCAGGCCCTATTCTATACCTGCTGCCTTTTCCAGCAGCGATGTTCTTCCTTCCTTTGTGCTTTGGGGAAGTGCTTTTAGACTTTGTTGTCTACAATAGAATCTTTACTGTTAAACCATCTGTCTCCCTTTGGATTTACTACTATGAATCAGTCACTCGACCTAGTGAAGAGAGTTCTAACACAAAAACACAACACACATTGATTTGACCCAAGTTAATGAGTCTTGTCCTGCTTCAACTCTAGCATTCATAACTACAACAGTGCCAGATGTTGGTGCTCAGCCAGACAGCTTAAGGAACTTCAACAATCTGGCCACAGCTGTACTATTGGCCACAAGAATTCGTACACACAACATATAGAATGTGTAAGACTATGTAACTGCAATACAACATTGTTATTATGTTGTTGTTTTTAAATCACCAAGTCACTTTTTAGATCATTCATTGCAGTATTTTCAGAATAATTACCTCGCTTTATAATGTCCTTGAGTGTAGATTCCCGTGGCCAACTAATTACATGCATCCATATACAGGAAGCTCCTATATCACACCAATTGTTGCTAATTTACTGCTAAAGTTAATATCAATCACTATTGTTTTCTTAAGAAACTGTTATTTTTATTCATATATTGAGATTAAAATTTACTATATACAATTTTTGCTATTGAGTCTATTATCATTTGTTTCAGTATTTTAAAGGAGTAATACACTTTTGGTACCATAGTGAGTCTTGCTTCCTCCCATGTACTGTATGCCACAAAACAGGACCAGATGATAAGAAATAATGGTGTCCTGTTGTTTGGAAAAGTTTGACGGAATAATTTACTCACATTTACAAACACTTACCAAAGCTGCTGATAACAGGACAAGTAGCAGGAGTTCAGCATACATCACCAAATGAGACTATTATCATCTTGTGTTTCAGGTCACTAAAACTGTTGATTATAAGACAAGTAGGTAGCAGGAATTTAGCAGACATCATCAATTACATCTATTATTATCCTGTGTTTCAGGTCTTAAAAGCTGTTGATAACAAGACTAGTAACCGGAGTATGGCAGACATCAGCAACAATCAGGTGGATAAAGCTTCTTATACCCAGACTATGAAGAGGAGACCTGAGACACATACCCCCACCAGTCCTTCTCGTCCAAGATCTGAAGTTCCCAAGGACAGCACTTCTACAAATGTTGGTGGACACAACTTTCCTCTTACCAGCACGGCCATTCATGAAGATAGAATCGTGAGGAAATCAGCTGCTGGAGTGAATGCGTACGAGCTCCCTTTAACAAGTACAGCGATCTGTCAGGGGCGAGCTGTGAGGCGGTCCACACGACTGTCCACTAGGCTTAGCTTTCACACTGCCTTAGCTAATAATATCTCCCCTTGTGAAAGCATGACTTCATTTATGTCACATGAGAGTGGTAATGTAACTGTCCTTAACAATAATAAGAGTCCATCTAGTGCTCTAACACCAACATTTTTGGAGAATACCACCATCTCCTATTCTGCAACTTGTGATGGTTCTCCTCCCTTACGTCCTTTCATGGAGAAGAAACCCAGTGCTAAGTTGGACATGACCAAAATGGAGACCAGGGGATATATCAATGCATTGGGAGCAGTTGGTGGTGGTGTGAAGGAAGAACTTAACACAGATGATGCTGAACTAATGATGGTGGCCTGTGCTTTACCAACGTCTAATAAAATTAATTCTACTGCTGTACTTAATGCCACCACACTCTCCGCATCACAGTTGGATTCCAACACAACCCACTCCTTGTTCGAGGAAACCTTGCAAACAACAGAGAATCATGACATCAACAAGAGGCGAAGGCCCTCACGTGTATCTGCTCTGAACGCCACGCTACTCAACCACCAGATCCTGCAGAATGAGAGTCCTGTTCTACGTCCACGCAAACGAACAATAGCTAATTTGAATCAATCAATAGCTAATCGGACCCAAACAACAGGTGAGATTCACTTGCCATACAATACCCTTACAGTAATATATATATATAATTTTACATATTGAGCATTAAGACCAAAGACTTAATGTCCTTACCTGTAAAGTAAACAAAAAGAAAGGTCCAGAATCATGTCTAATTTTGTCCAATTGGAAAATCGGCTCTGATTTGTGCAAACACATCAGTAGAGATGGCACTCCTGCTACTGTTCACAAGGCGTTTGATTTGTTTACACTCTCACCAAGCATTCCACCTTCAAAGACTATTTATATTTCTTCACGTAGCACCTCTATTACATAAGCTAGGTAAATTTGGTTTACATCATTGGATTAAGCCGTAATTGTACAAGTATATATAATACAATATTAACACTGAGGATAAAAGATAAAATAATTACAGAGTTTATGCAACATTTTACATATCATTGGTATTTGTAGTAATTGTGAAAGAAAATTCTCTTGAATACGATGATCCTTTCAGATTTTACATAAAAAGTACTATGGGAGAGAAATGTAAGAATTTGTATTGATATGTTGCATCTGAATAACATGCTGACATGATTTGATGAAGGGGGAGGTGGATGGAGTTGCCAAGTATCCTACCACCAGCATGAATGTCGTGATTATTGTTAGTATTTTGGGAATATCAGCTACTAATGCTTAATTATCCATTGGGTTTATGGTTATGTCATATACAAAATGGATGTACAGTTGGCAAAAAGTTTCATTACCATCCTTTTAACTGTGTGATGTAATGTTGATACGCCTGACTGGCGAGTCGGGCGTGATGCGAGTGCTATATATTTCACGGTTATTTTTGTTCTAAAATATTCAAATGTATTTCCTTATGTTTAATAATGAATAGTTAAATAGTAATAGTTCTTTAACACTCAAAATTTAATTTAAAATCCACTAGATTTTTATATAAAAAAGCTGTCACTGCTGCTGCCCGTATATTATCAGCTGCTGCGAAAACGATAGCTATCCTGGATGTCCCGGATGAAACGAGGCACGGCTGCTGAGTCGACAGAGTACCAATCCTACCACGCTTACAGATGTGGAAATTAACGTAGGGGTGGTAACGAAACACTTTTTTTTGCCGACTGTACTGCACACAGATTCATTACAAACAGTACAATACAATACACATCCATAACACCAGTGCAAAACAAGAATGCATTACTATATTATCTCTTCCCTCAGGTAGGCAAGCTAGGAAAAATAAAACCCAGATAGAGGAGGGATGGGTTGAGGAGCCGGAGATGATGATAAAAAGTCCAACAGCCAGAGAGCAACATAACCAGGTCAGTGAAAAATTAGAAACAGAAATAGAGACAGTTAAGATAATTATCAAAAACAATATTATCGTGTGAAGTTCTGATGCAGCTTGTTCTCATACACAATAGAAAAATGTTTATGTTGTGGTTTAATTATTATTTCTGTAAAAGTTTGAAGTCTTTTGTGTTTTTTTTTTCCATTATCTATTGTTGTAGTCCTGTACAGTACTTAATTATTTTCATAATACTCTACAGTACAGTACTTGTATAGTCAAACTGCAATAATCACTTATACAAAAAATAAAGATAGAAAATAAATTAATTAAATTATAATTTTAAAATTATATATATATAATAATAATCCCTTTTTACAGCTAATACAATTTGACTTTTACCCTCAGAAAATTCTGGACATACTAAATACTGGTGACTTGCGAACTCTCCAAAAGCTTGTCACAGTGGGTCCTAAAACAGCCATCTTGATACACCAGTACAGGTAACCTATCTTACCTTTCCTGCTTTTTATATGGTATACATAGGGCTAGATGTGGAGTGCCTTGATTCCTCCAAAGCATGCCAAGAAACAGGACCAGATGAGCTCAAATAATGGTGGCCCATTGCATAGAATAGTTTGAGGAAATCGGTTGCTCCAGATTTACCAATACTACTATACTCTTGACTGCATTCATACAGTAAGTTTTGTGCAGTGGCATTATCGTAACCAATAAGGATGAGGTGAACGCTACTGCACAATGGGGTGATGCAGTGAGCAGCTCTGCCATCTGTTGGCAGCCTCTGAACTGCATGTTTTCCACTTAAAATACATGTTTTGCAGAATTACAATATAATATTGTACTCATGCCTTTAACAGTCACTTGTATGGTTTGTAAAGTGATTCTTAAAAAATTAATATCCCTTAAATAAGGTGAAAATCATATTCATGGAAATGATATCTAAACAGTTTAATATTAAGTAAATATCCCATATAACTGGTTTAAAACACTAACCCATGATAAATAATTGAAAGAATACAGTACCTTCATGTAGGCCTACAAATATTAATATATTTTAAAACTCCTCACGGGAAAAAGGTACAAAAATTCTTAGCCGCCATATTGTTTACAATAATCGTACGTACGGCAGAGGCGAGTACCAAACGGATGTCGAATGGCGAAATATGTATTGTCCGTCCGAAGTTTGGAATGTATTCAATTTTAGAGGCAGGCCGCCTGTTAGATGGCAGAACAGAGTGAAAGAGTACGTAAGGGAGAAAAAGGTGAGGCACAGAGTAGGTTTAACCAAGTAAGGAGGGAGTGTTGGAACAGGGAAAACTGGAGACACTTTTTCTGTGGCCACCCCTTTGGGAGGAGTTCCCAGAGGGAATGAGGTGTCAGAGCTATAGATAAATAGAGAGACAGACAGTAAGTGCGGAACAATTTTTTCCTGAATGTGCGGTAGGCCACAAGAATTCTTACACAGGCTATATGCAATGAAAAGAGGTCATTATTGTGGAAGTACTGCAATGAATGGTCTACAAAGTGATTTAGTGATTGCAAAACAACAAACCTAATAATAATGTTGTGTTGTAGTTACATGGTCTGACATTCTCTATACTGTATGTTGTAAACCCTCCAAAACAACAGTATGTCATCATCATCTACGTTTAACATCCCAATTCCCTTACGGGGCTGGACGAGCTATGAGTTTCTCCCACTCCCTGTGTCCATACCCACTTTCTACTTCAATATTCAGTGTTCACACATCTTCCTCCTCAAAAACAACAGCATATGTACGAATTTTTGTGGCCAACAGTACAGTCTGTGGAAAATCCTGTCGCCTCCCTTGCTTCACCGAGGCACGCGATATTCATAGACTTGAGATTATTACGTGTAGAAAAAAATTTGTATTTCTCGAGTCCGTGAACACTACATGTCTGGTTAAGCAAATGAGGCGACAGGACTTCTGCCGCCAACTGTGCATATGCATTTACTCCTGAGTGTTTCTTGCTGGTAGGAGTAAAACAGGGGGCCATATTAAAAAACTATCACGGTGCTGAATACAATGACTCCATAGACAAACAACCAAACTGTTAACACCACACCATCATTAACACCATGAATGTCTGGTCAGGAAAAAAAAGTATTGGAACCACCCTATGGATAGTGATATGTAGGGTTGGTATTCCTGAGTTATTTATTCTGTTTATGCTTTACTGTACATCATCTACTACAACAACCATTAATACAACAAGGAGAGAGGTAGAGAGTGAGAGTGAGAAGGGATGGGAATGGAAGAGAGAGAGGTAGGGAGGGAGGGAACAAGGAGAGAAAGAAAGGAGAGGTAGGGAGGGAGGGAACAAGGAGAAAGAAGGGAGGGGAAGGAAGTGGAAAAGAGGGAACATGGCAGTAATGACAGCCAAACAGCTCCTAACCTTCCACTCAGTGTGACCATTACTTATATACTGTAGTACACCAGAGACAATCCTCCTTCAGCATTTCAGACAGGTTAACAGTACTAACCCCACAGTGCTAAAAAGCTTAATTTCAATGTAAGGTTGGTTCCAATAACTTTTTTGATGACTGTACTTTCATATTATGGCCCAGAGATACAATCATAATATCTCTGTGATTGTTTCATGATGTTAGTTGACCTGGTGATCAGATGTTTACTAAAAGGGACAATTTTTTTTAGAGCTCCTGACACTGTATGAATATATTATTGTGTGATGATTATTCTCCCAAACTTAAATGGGGGGTTTGTGTGTGTCATATTCCTTGGCTTAATGTACAGTTGGACACAGGAATTGTGCTACAGTCCAGGTGAAATATACTTGTCCCATTTGAGTAACCAATGTCTATTATAAGGTAGTTGCTTTTTATTACCATCCTCAATACTGACTTCTGCCCCTGGTGTCTCCTATTTGGCACTAAGGAACTTGATATTGGGAGAAATTAACCGTTTTTCACTTGGGCTATTCCTCGAATTCCTGTGTCCAACTGTACCTTGATTCCTATAAAGTATGCCAAGAAACAGAACCAGATGAACGAATATATTGGTGGCCTGTTGCTTGGAATCGTTTGGAGGAATCAGTTGCTCCAAATTTACCAATACTTGTAGGTGCTCCTTAAGGAATATTGCTTGAAATTTTAGTTTTGGAGATATAATTTGCTCCAGATTTACCAACACTTTTAGCCTACTTATTCTTAATGAATGATTTGTCATTGGCAGAGAGTTTAACGGGAGATTTGAGAGTGTTAAGGAGCTGGAGAAGGTACATGGACTTTACAAGAGTTCCTATATTCGCTTCATGAAGGTCAGTGACAACACGTTTTTATTTATTTTATTATTTTTTTTTATTTTTTTATTTTTTTATGTATAAACTATATGTAGTTTTTTAGTATTTTTATTTTTAATATTTATCTTTATTTTTTTTATTAATTATTATTAGTAGTAATATTATTTTTTTAATGAAATCTAATAACATATTTTATAATCCTGCCAACACTGACATATGCTTCATGGACATGGAGTAGGGCTCATCAGTCGAGAATAGGTGCTGTGGAAATGAGTTATTGAGAGGTGCATGTGGACTTACTATGTGGGATGGAGAAAGTAATGAGAGTGTGTATAATAATTCTGATATCCTTTACACAAAATACAGTACACTCTTGATACATAATTTCTGACCAGAGTGTGAGGAGCAGAAAGCTTTGAATTGCCTGGTACTGCTCATTTCCCCACCCAGTACACATATAGAGGCTGAGTTGGAATGCAGGGTAGGCTATGTGTTTGTGGTGCCTGCCGTTCGCCTCTGGTCAGGGATTATGTATCATTGAGTGTAATATTGACACATTAGAGTGTCTTTATTCCTTCAAAGTATGCCAGGAAACAGGACCAGATGAACAAAAGTAATGGTGCTTGTTACCTGGAAAAGTTTAGAGGAATAAGTTGCTCCAGATTAACCTACACTTTGGTTACATTTCACTTACATTTTCTTTTTCTTTCTTTTTTTTCAGGCCAACATGCTGGACATGTGAAAAGTATTTTCAAATGTTTTTACTTATTTTATCTTATGAATTTAAAGAATATTTTTTACAAGTATATTTTATAAATTCAAGTTACTTTTATATAAAGGTAAAGTTTGTGGAAATAAATTTTATATCAGCAGAGGAGTACAATATTGATGGTGTTGACAATGGTGTGGTACCGGTACAATGACTCCATGGATAGACAACAGAACCATTGTACCAGTACCATACCATCGTTAACAATACCATAGATGTTGCATACTGCCCATAGTACAGTACTACATGTACCAACATTCCTGTCTTTATGATGTTTTTATATTTAAAAGAAATTCTACCTTTCTCTCCTGTTATTGCTTTTTAAATTTAGACTAATAAACATGTATGTGTTGTATGATTTTATCCCATGGACATGTATTTTAGGGACCCTGTGATGTAGTCATAATTGGATAATTGGAGGTAAATGAGTCCTTCGAGTATTGCCACGAAACACTATTTATATGGAAGGAGCTTATTTTTCTTGATATTGTCAGGAGAAATTAGAAGCCTTCATGTCTCATACTCATTCACAGGGTCCTTAAGGGGAAAATGTAGTGTTGGTAAATAGATTAGAGCAGTGGTTCTTAAACTTCTTTGCCTCACGCCCCCCTCTGCAATATGTATAGATCCCCCCCCCCCATCCCTTAAAATGTTTACCAAACAGTATACTGTAGTAGGAATTTAAGATTACTTATGGTATAGGTGGGGTGGCGAGTTTAGCGAGCCATATCACCTGGTCAGTTCAAGTTCAAACATTTTGGAAATTTGTGCCCATTATGGCAGAGAGAGAGAGAGAGAAACTTGTGGAAACAGTGGTAACATTTTTGGCAATTTTGCAATATTTAACATGACAGATATTTACCAAAACCCTGCTCATGCCCCCCATGGAAGCTTCTGGTGCCCCCCAGTTTAAGAACCACCGGACTAGAGCGGCTAATTCCTCCATACTATTCCAAGCAACTGTCCAACATTATTGTTGTTAGACTGGTCTTGTTTCCATGAGCAATTTGGAGGACTTAAGGCACTCCAATATACCAATGATATACTATATATCCAGTTAAGGAGATGGTATACATTTGGTACATTGGAGTGCCTAAATTCATCCAAAATATGCCAGGAAACAGGACCAGATGAACAAATACAATGTTGTCCTGTTGCTTGGAATAGTTTAGACTTTAGAGGAATCTGTATACAGTAGTAAACTATTGTTATCCACTCTCTTATGGATGTATGATGTACAAAGGTTTATTGTACACACATTCATTACAAACAATACAATATACACCCATAACACCAGTGGAAAACAACAAGGCATTACTGTATATGAATGAAAGTAAGTAGAGGTAAAGTTGTACAGTTAGACACAGGAATTATGCTACAGCCCAGGTGAAATATACTTGTCCCATTTGAGTAACCAGTGTCTATTATCAGGTACAGTAGTTGCTTTTTATTACCATTCTCAATACTGACTTCTGCCCCTGGTGTCTCCTATTTGGCACTAAGGAACACACACCATCCTCAATACTGACTTCTGCCCCTGCTGGTGTCTCCTATTTGGCACTAAGGAACTTGATATTGGGAGAAATTGACCATCTTTCACTTGGGCTGTACCTCGAATTCCTGTGTCCAACTGTACGTTCCTATGCTATAAATCCCATCAATATGACCTTTCTCTCATTTCCAAAGTGTTTGTACCTACTGTACACGTAACTATCATATTATTATGTTATTGGAGATGAAGGTCAGGAATAGAATTAAAGTTTTGATTGAAAACTGTACAATGCAGATATTTTAATTTAAAAATATATTTACAGTTCTATGTATCCTATGTGAGTTTTATTATACATATGTACTATTGGCCACAAGAATTGGTACACATATTGTATGTTATGCCAAGTATTTTGTGTATGTTGTTTATGGTGCGTAGCAGTGTTCTACATTCCAGTTGGTGAGTAGGGTGACGGTTTACTTGGTGGGTGCTATTTTAAGTCTGTTTGTGGGTAGGCATTAAGTGTGTTGAGCCAGGGTTGGAGGATGTGAGTGGCTGTGTCTGCATTTCGGTGTGTGCATGTTAGTGTTAAGTCGTCCGTGTAGCAGGCTGTCTGTATTTGTGTTGCCTTGAGTGTGGGTAGGTCGTGTATGTATAAATTGAAAATAGTGGGTGACAGAAAATTACCTTGGGGGACACCATTAGTGAAACTTTAATGTTGGATGACTGACCAGCAAGTGGAACATGGGGTACTCTTTATACCAAGTAAGTGGCTAGTCCTCTTTTTGTATTGTTATGCATGTTTGTGAGGTTGTGGCGGGGGATGGCATCAAATGCTTTACTAATGTCTTGTGTGACAAGGAGTGTTCTGTGAGTTGATGCCATCATATATTCTTTGTGTGAGGTCAGTGACAATAGTGTTTGGCGAGTGTAGTGGTCTGAAACCATGTTATGAGGATGCGAGGGTTAATTGGCATTTCTTTTTTAGAAACAAATCAACTGAAAATATAATATCTTCTTTAGTATGAATGACTAAAATTAAATATATAGGAATTGTAAATCTCACTGGGTTTGAAATATCACATGTAAAGTAATAGGTATGAAAGTTTTATATTCCATTTGGTTTAAAAAGGAAATACTCTACTGACATTTGTACTTATCCAAGTTCACAGGAAACTGTATCATGGACTGCACCCTTTTGGTAACTCTAGTAGCAATGGGTTTGAGTAGACACATAACTATATCATCCATCATAATTTGTCCCTTGTCCTCACAACTGGTTTGATGAACTATCCAACACACTCCTTTGACTGAAGATAAAAATTAACATCATAAGATGTTTCTCCATCTTCTGTGAATATTTTAGTTATCTGTCCAACATAAAACAACCATTTATTCTAAAATTTAGTGTGGACAAGATTTCTTTTTTTCATGCAGACGGTTTCACAGCTTAATTAATTAACTGATGGAGGGTACTATAACTTTGAAGGTTCAGGCGCCCCTTTGGTCCCAGACATTCGATTCATCTACTGTATTTTTTTCTTGCTGGTGTCCTACTTCTCTATCACCTGCCTCATCCTCCTAAATAGTTTGTATAGTCACGACAATTATAATAGTCTCTCTACAGTATATATCTGTAGAATAAATCTCCCTTTATTATTATTATACCATCTACCATCCTTTATCATTTATTATACTGTTGTTCTCATATTTACATTATTATTATTTCATTCTAAATGGCGGGTATTGTTCATGGCATATTCCTACCTAAAAATATATTATAGATGGAAGAGATAGATTAAATTCAACTAGCCTTGTATAACTGTATAGGTTGTAGTGGCTCCATATATAGCCACTCCTATATGCATTTGCCTACTCATAGCTAGCCACAGAATGGCGAGTACATTAATCCCCTTCCCAGATCTTGGGATACTAGCCGCCTCCCTTTAAAGGGACGCCAGCTGCAGCCTCCACTCTCCTTGCCTCTGCAGTGAGTCATCTGTGGGAATGATTACCTGCTTACGTGCAGGGGTCAGAACATCATGTGGGGGACGCTACATCCGGGACTAGATTCCTACCACTGCTGGGTCAGTCACTTACTCTCGAGCTCTGGACGAAAGGAGGACCTGTCTGCCGCCACGCCTGCCTAGCTGCCCCAAGCCTAAACTGTATTCCCGCCTTGATCACATGGCCACTCTCCAGCCACAGACAACTATCCTGCGGCAGCTACGGCCCACCTACAGCACAGCACGGCACGGCACACTTGTGTGACTCCCTTGTACAGTTGGCACAACAAAATTTGTTACCATCCTTGTAACAGTGTGATGTAATGTTGGTACACCTGACTGGCGAATCAGAGGTGAAGCGAATATCTTAAGCCGTCATCTGGACGTCAATCGGATACGAAGTTCGCTTGGGTGAAACCAAGCCAAAGCAAGCGGAACTGTTCTGGTCGGTCAAAAGGATTCGACGATCCACCAAGATGGACCCTGCTGCCAGCCACTGAAACCAAGACCAACCACGTATCCATCCAAGCTCGCCAAAAAACAGTGATTCGGGGAGCTTGGGGAAAGGATAGGAGAAGTATAGCAGTAAATATGGCGGCCATTAAAGATATGACAAGTAAGTTAATAGTATAATAATACATGAATTGTAGGTGCAACAGGCTGTAAAATAGAGTGATAGCAACACAAATAAGGCTTTAAGTATAGCAATGACAGATTAGAGCAGGTGTAGAGTTCCTATTAGTCTACCATTTCTACCATTTCTACTTGTTAAAACCTGGAGAATCACGATAATGATATAAATTATTAAAAAAAAAAAAAATTATGTTCTCGTATCTAATTTAACTTATATGAGATTATATGGATTGCTTAGGGGTTATGTGACCCATTCTTGATAATTATGTAATATCATTAAGGTGAAGGGAAGTATTGTACTTTATTGGAAATCAGTTCTTGGTAAAACTATAGAATCATGCCAACATTTTCTGTTTTTAATCAATCTTAAAATACAGGAATGGACTTTGACTTTCACCGGTTCTGACTTAAACACAGTATCACTGTAGGATATAAGAGGTCCACCTTCATGTGTATTTCAAATGTGATTGCAGTAATTTAGTTCATAACGGTATTCTGTATCAATAACTACTTTGGTTCCGGTAAGTTGCCTGGTTAGATACCCGTAATCTGCATCGGTCTTTATTTGATTAGTAGGTTAGGTCCGGGCAACTCAGATAAAGAAACAGTCATCTGCTCACAATATGGAAAATATAATTAAGACCATAAAAAATAGGCATGCAATGTTTTAATTGTTAGGAAATTATAGGTGGACATTAATAAATGCAGACAGTTTATTCTCTTCCTTTCAGCTGTTTCCAACCATAGTAGTAGGATACTACATTATATCCCTCACTTCCAGGACAACATGTGTATACTTTGATAGACAATTCCATGACTCCAGTGATGCATGTACATGTATGGAGTCCCATTTAGCGGAAGCAGAGGTTATGGAGCCTCTGATGGATTCACCTCCTCCACTGTCAACCATCCCTTCTACCTCCTTTGGTGAGAATAGAGGTTGTAATATGTTTTTAGCAAGCACAGACAGGTCATTGCAACCATATATTAATATTACCATATTTACATGATCAAACTAATGTAATCTACAATCATTTGCAAAAATACAGTTTAACAGTACTATCAAGTACTGTATGCCCTGATATTTATATGCAATGGTTTCTTGTAGATGTTGCCTAGACCGCAACAGACATCTGGGATCTAACCTGGGCAAAATACTGGGAAATAACCATAATAAATTAACCAGGGCCTAACTGGAGCAAACTACCGGCACCTAACCAGAGCAACCAATGGCACCTAACCTTGTTAAACTACCGGCACCTAACCAGAGCAACCAATGGCACCTAACCTTGTTAAACTACCATGACCTAACCGGGACATAGCCGGACACTGCTACAGAACAGCAATAAATTCTATAAAATAATTAAGTTAGGTCTAACTAATTCAATAACTTTCGTATCGTTATATAGGGAGAGGTAATTTTTGTACTACATTGCAAATGTAGTTTATTAAGTATGTGTGTTTAATATGTCAAGTACCAGATACTGTATTCCCTTCTTTAACTGTTTCTTACCATGGTAGGTTACTACATTAAATTCTTTACTTCCAGGACTGTGTGTCTGTACTGTGAACGTGCATTCGATGACCTAAATGATGCCTGTAGTTGAAGCACAAGCGGAGAGTCTTCCTTCAGTATCGCCCATCTCCTCGACCTCCTTTGCTGAGAGTAGGTTAAAGCTAAAAATACTTTAATCCAGACTTACAGTCATTTGCAAAAATAGATATTTAATTGAAGGAAACTTTTTCCTTTACTAACTATGTATGCCATGATAATTATATGCAATGGTTTAGAGCAGTTCAGTTTCCTTAATTAACAATGGCACTCCTCTTGTTGTCTCATTGATACTAACTAGTACTTTACAAATTTTACTGGTACAATAACCAAGGAAGAGCATAAGGGAGAAAGGAAGCATATCCAAACCACCTCAATGTATTACACTTCACTCTGAACCAGACCACACTCATTACCAATTGCTTTCTTACTCATACCACATCTCTCATACACACTCTCATTACTTTTTCCATCCCAAATTGTAAGTCCACATGCACCTCTCAAGTAACTCGTTTCTACTGCACCTATTCTTGACTGATGAGCCCTACTCCATGTCCAGGGACTCGTGCCCCCTGGTGTTGTGATGGTTTGGCTCCCATAGCTGCCTTCCTTGACAGCCTTCGGGGGTGGTTGAAGACTGCAACGCACACAACCACACTAGCCAACAACACAACATACACTCTGAGGGCACTTTGGGAAAGCCTGGTTCAGGCCATGGCCTTCCTCGAGAGCTCGTGGCTGCTCGGCCAGACAGCTTGAGGAACTTCAACAACAACTCCTGCCATAATGGTTACCTATAATGGCTGAAGACCTAAAATACAATAGAAGACTTCTCCAATCTTTGGACCATTCTCATTTTTTCACAACCATCATTCCTACATGTGCGCATTTTTCTTTGATTATGTGAGTGCTGAACCAAGTACTGTACCATATCTACAGGATGATTCATATACATATTATAATATTTATTAAATGTGTATTATACGCTGTACATATGCATTTAAGACATAATATACAGAACTTATTTACAGTGTTTAAGAAGCAATAGCAGATCATATGTTCAACTGTAATCTATTTTCATGAATGCAAGCTCGTACTCATTTTACCATGGTAGCAGAAACTTCTTTTGAATAACCCTATATAATGCATATATATTTTTGTACTTTGTGTGACATTGTACCTAAAATTTTTACCATTACCATCACTGTAAAATTTTTACCATTACCATCACTGTAAAATTTTTACCATTACCATCCCTGTAAATTTTTTACCATTACCATCACTGTAAAATTTTACCATTACCATCACTGTAAAATTTTTACCATTACCATCACTGTAATTTTTTTACCATTACCATCACTGTAAAATTTTTACCATTACCATCACTGTAAAATTTTTACCATTACCATCACCGTAAAATTTTTACCATTAGGCTACCATCACCGTAAATTTTTTACCATTACCATCACCGTAAATTTTTTACCATTACCATCACCGTAAATTTTTTACCATTACCATCACCGTAAAATTTTTACCATTACCATCACCGTAAAATGTTTACCATTACCATCACCGTAAAATTTTTACCATTATCATAACCCCAAAATTTTTACCATTACCATCACTGTAAATTTTTTACCATTACCATCACCGTAAATTTTTTACCATTACCATCACCGTAAATTTTTTACCATTACCATCACCGTAAAATTTTTACCATTACCATCACCGTAAAATTTTTACCATTACCATCACCATAAAATTTTTACCATTACCATCACCGTAAATTTTTTACCATTACCATCGCCGTAACATTTTTACCATTACCATCGCCGTAAAATTTTTACCATTACCATCGCCGTAAAATTTTTACCATTACCATCACCGTAAAATTTTTACCATTACCATCACCGTAAAATTTTTACCATTACCATCACCATAAAATTTTTACCATTACCATCACCGTAAAATTTTTACCTTTACCATCACCGTAAATTTTTTACCATTACCATCACCGTAAAAATTTTACCATTACCATCACCGTAAAAATTTTACCATTACCATCACCGTAAATATTTTACCATTACCATCACCGTAAAAAAAATTACCATTACCATCGCCGTAAAATTTTTACCATTACCATCACCGTAACATTTTTACCATTACCATCACCGTAACATTTTTACCATTACCATCACCGTAACATTTTTACCATTACCATCACCGTAACATTTTTACCATTACCATCACCGTAACATTTTTACCATCATTTGTTAAGTTCCATGCTACTGGTTCGACCCCACTAACCGGCCTCAATCCTTTTATCATTAATTAAGAAAGTAATTGATGGCTGGGCTTGTGAGGCTGAATCAGCTAATAAACTTGCCTCTGGAAACATCCTTGTCAAAACTTTCAATTCTAAACAGGTTACCAGTTTGTTAATATGTCGTCAATTCCATGATTACGAAGTTGAAGCCAAGATTCCTCAAGCCATGAATTCCTGCAGGGGAGTAATCTCCTGCAGGGATTTAATGATGATGGAAGAGACGGAAATAATCGAGGAAATGAGGACACAGGATATAATTGATGCTAGATTTACTACACGTTTTGAGGATGGTGTAAGGAAGAAGACTGCAACAGTTATTTTGACATTTGGCAAAGTTTCACATTCAATGTCAAGGGGTGTTCGAGTCTCGTATCGTCCGTCATTCCGTGGTTCGTTAGTTGGTGGTGGTGGTGGTCGGTCATGGCCGCCAGGGGTTGGGAGGGAAGGCAGCATAGTTACCACTTCCCCCCAAGGATGAGAGGAAGTGGGAAGGAGAAAAGAAAACACCAGCAAGGGATAATAACCAACCCTAATTAGCTGATGTTTGAAATCAACCTCTCAACCCACAGTAAGGTGGTCCGACTGTGTTTATTCACACCCAGAGCGATCAGTGGGGGAGTCCACCATAGGTACGAGGCAAAGTTGATCTCAATATAACGATATAGACACCTACTATATCTTCTACCAACTATGGAGGGAATGAATACTAGCTAATCCTAGTCAACAACAGAAGGGTGAAAAAAAAAAAAAAAAAAACTTCTGCCGGTTCTTCAGGCCTTGGCAGCTAAAGGAGAACTCAAACCCTACGTCTACTCTCTCCACGACCCATGCATGCAGTCTCAAGGTCCGTCATAAACACGGATTAACGTCCTATTTATAGGGGATAACCACATGACCCAGTTTTCCATACAGCAGCAGCAGTACAATCTCAAAAATAAATCGAAAAGCTGCCAAAATAGTATACTAATTGCCAAATTTTACCCATCTCACCCAAACATAAACATAACCACCACCACTACCACCACTACTACTACCACTACCACCACTACTACCACTACCACTACCACCACCACTACCACATCACTACCATCACCACCACCACTACCCCCTAACCGAACGGGAACTGCCTTGACGTGGTGGGGGGCTTGTGTGTCTCTGAAACCTGGCGAGCTAGACTAGAGGGGGCTCCGGCCCCTGCTCTGCCCTGATTTCGGGGAGAGAGGGTTTCCCATGCTAGGAAGGTCGCCAGTGAGAGACCAGACTAAATGGTTCCCATCTTTCAGTTCTTCAACTGTCCCTCTTTTCTTTTTATTTCCTTCCTGCTTGCTGTCACACCTCTCTATCACTTTTTTCTGGCGCTATAGGACCTCCATGTTGCCAAACCTAATATCCATCAATCAATCAACCACCACCACTACCATACACACATATAGGGTGGTTATCTATATACTCTTTGTACTTTTCTTTATAATAATACCAAAACTTTATTTTTGCAGGTAAAATTCGCTAAAATATTTGGTAATTAATTATCTTTATTTACAGAATAATATTTTTTAACGTATTTTTTCATTTACAACATAATTAATTCCCACAACCTTTATCTATTTTTTACAGGTAATAATTCAAGATGAGTTCCCTTCCAGAAATAACAACACTAATAATAATAATAATAATAATAATAATAATAATAATAATAATAATAATAATAATAATAATAATAACCACAACAATAATAATAATAATAATAATAATAATAACCACAACAATAACCATAATAATAATAATGTCCGTTTTTTCCAGTCTTCATTTGTTTTTTCATTCTCCAAACAACACACACACACACATGGTCTTTAATTAATAAATAAAATGGAATGAATTGTTTCTTTGGGGTTTAAATTATTTTTTCCCCAATTTAATTATATATGTAAAATTAAAAAAAAAAAAAAAATGTTATTAATATCCTTAAAAATAATCAATAGACTGTTATGCTTAGGTTAGTATGTATGTATGTATGTAAAGAGGGACAAAAAAAAAACGAATAGGTATGTACGAAAAAATAAATATATATATACATGAATAATTAAATAAATGAATATAAAGAAAGCATAAATCTGAACTGAAAAATATGATAACTGAAAATAAATGAATTAATAATTATATAAAATAAAAATGAAAATGAAGCAAATTAAATAAATATATATAAATTCTAATTCTAATATGAAATGAAAAAATAAATTAAAATGAAAACTAAAAGTAAATGATAAAAACAAATTAAAATAAAAAAATCAATAATTAAATTAAAACCATATGAAATAGTGAGAGAGAGAGAGAGAGAGAGAGAGAGAGAATATAACGTTTGTGTATGAGAGAGAGAGAGAGAGAATATAACGTTTGTGTATGAGAGAGAGAGAGAGAGAGAGAGAATATAACGTTTGTGTATGAGAGAGAGAGAGAGAGAATATAACGTTTGTGTATGAGAGAGAGAGAGAGAGAGAGAATATAACGTTTGTGTATGAGAGAGAGAGAGAGAGAGAGAATATAACGTTTGTGTATGAGAGAGAGAGAGAGAGAATATAACGTTTGTGTATGAGAGAGAGAGAGAGAGAGAGAATATAACGTTTGTGTATGAGAGAGAGAGAGAGAGAGAGAATATAACGTTTGTGTATGAGAGAGAGAGAGAGAGAATATAACGTTTGTGTATGAGAGAGAGAGAGAGAGAATATAACGTTTGTGTATGAGAGAGAGAGAGAGAGAGAGAGAATATAACGTTTGTGTATGAGAGAGAGAGAGAGAGAGAGAATATAACGTTTGTGTATGAGAGAGAGAGAGAGAATATAACGTTTGTGTATGAGAGAGAGAGAGAGAGAGAGAGAGAGAGAGAGAGAGAGAGATAAGGATTATAAATTATAGTGATGAGTGTGAGGTAGTGTGATGAGGATATAGTGAGTCAAGGCAATAATAAGGTCACCATTACACATACATACATCCAAGGCAAAGTTATAAAGGTCAAATTAGGTCAGGTTATGGTAAAGTTCATTTCAAGGCAAAGTTATAAAGGTCAAATTAGGTCAGGTTATGGTGAAGTTCAGGTCAGGGTTATGGTGAAGTTCAGGTCAGGGTTATGGTGAAGTTCAGGTCAGGGTTATGGTGAAGTTCAGGTCAGGGTTATGGTGAAGTTCATGAAAATATCATAATGAAACGTATATGAAAATGTTCCCCTCCCTCCCCAGCCTCCCTTACATGTGCATCTGTGTCTGTTTGTATGTCCCCCCCCCCCCCCCCCCCCGGTTGTGTCCATGGGTGGTTTGTGGAGGGCGAGGACAGAAGGTGTAGCAGCAGCAGTGAGTGACAGAGGCGTCTTGTGCTTGATTCTGAAGAAGGAGAAGAGGGAGGAAGGCTGTAGGGGGATAGCATCACTGCTCATGCGTCAGTACGGGACGGGTGTGTGAGGTGTGAGAGAAGAGAGAGAGGGTAGGGTAGGCAGACTAGTGGCGCTGCAGCTGTGGTCGTGAGTGGTGTTGTGGTGTGTGTGTCTGGCTTCCCCGTACGGCTTCCTGCTCACTACACCCTCGCCCCGCCCCCGCCGCCCTGCCCCACCCCACCCCGTGCCCCTACCCGCGCCGCTCCCACCCACCACCAGCACTGACCCACTGCTGTAGGTGGACGAGGCGCGGGTATTGTGAGTTAATATAGTGGTGGAGTGTAAGGGAACATGATGAGGGAGAAGGTGGTGGTGGTGGTAGTAGTGGTTACTGCTTCAATACTGAGTAGTGCAAGCCGCCTCGTCCTCCCGACACACTAAAGGAGAACTGTTATACCTTACTCGGGGTGTTGTCACTTATAACCCTGTGGTATATTGGATACACCCTAACTGTGGGTGAAAATGTCCTTCCTAAATAGCACGTAGCGTTGTTACCTTCCCCCACATTAAGGATGGGAGGACAAGGTAAGGGTAATGGGGTATTAGTACCCAGTCAATCCTTATCAGAGCATCAGGAACAAGTTGGGGCTGGGAGGAGGGTGTCACGGGTACGGGCGGCTAGGGGCGGCAGCTGGAGTAGGGCGGTGGTGGCGGGTGTGTTGGTAGCGGCGGCTTGGCTGGCAGGAGCTGAAGGAGGCAACCCTGATGCTAAGCGTCTCTATGATGACCTTCTCTCCAACTACAACAAACTGGTACGACCAGTTGTCAACGTTACGGATGTCCTTACTGTCAATATTAAACTCAAGCTCTCTCAACTAATAGATGTGGTAAGTAGAGAAATATTAATTAAGCTTTTTCAACTTATAGATGTGGTTAATAGAGAAGCATTAATTAAGCCTTTTCAACTTATAGATGTGATAAGTATAGAAACCTTTTTCCATTATTAAGCTTTCTCAACTTATAGATGTGGTTAGTATATAAACCCTTTTCCATTATTAAGCTTTCTCAACTTAAAGATGTGGTTAATATTATTTATATCTTTATTAAGCTTTCTTAACTTTTATATGGGGTTAGTATTATTTATATCTTTATTAAATTAAACTTTCTCAACTTATAGATGTTGTTAGTTTTATTCATATATTTATACTTTAATATAAACATTTTTCCATTATTAAGCTTTCTCAACTTATAGACTGATGTGTTTAGTAATATTTATATCTTACTTTAACACACACACAAACACCTCATCCCTGCTGGCCTCACACTTCACCTCACTACTTCCACCACGTATATATCATTCCTATTAATTAACCTCAAAATAATAGATTTACTTTTTGTTCTTATTATCCATCCTAACTTATAATATTATTGACTCGACCATGACATCAATTAAACCACAGTCAGTCTCAGTCTGGACACATGCAGTTTACATATAGTAGTGGTAAGGCTATTTTCATCGTAAAGTAGCCTATATAATAAATATTTAAGGGGATAGACTTTTAGAGTGTTTCTTGTTGAAGGCTATTTATTGATTTCTCCAAACTGTGACACAAAACACAAAAACTCACTATTTATTTAGTTATTGTTTCTGTTTTGTGGCATTTTTGGGTGGAATCAATCGTCTACAATTTGCTATAGTATGTTAATAGGAAAAAAACAGTGAATATAGTATGTTAATAGGTAAAAACCAGTGAATATAGTATGTTAATAGGTAAAAACCAGTGAATATAGTATGTTAATAGGTAAAAACCAGTGAATATAGTATGTTAATAGATAAAAACCAGTGAATATAGTATGATAATAGGTAAAAACCACTGAATATAGTATGTTAATAGATAAAAACCACTGAATTTAAATATTTTTCTATGGTTTATTGCACACGCACCGGGGAAAGGGGGAAAATAAAACGAAGAGTAAAATCATTCTTCAAAATTAAACCAAACAACAGACCACCATCATTATTATTATTTTTATTATTTTTTTCATTCAAATCTGATCCCATTGCAAATTTAATTGAACTCGTATTTTGGAGAAAAAATCAATGAAGGCACTCCAATTAAATGCTTACTAAATAATTATATACTATTATCTGCTTTTAATTAAGAGTAACGAGGTGATTTATAGTCATTTGACCTAGTGATGACTTGACCTACCTTGTAATATATTAGCTGACCTACCTAACTACCTACCTAATAAAGTTCAGCCGACCTAATTAGCATTGAGTTGACCTGCTGATGCCTTGTCATATTATTGACCTGGCTAAGGAATATCTTATTGTTTATTTAAAAGACTCACTGATAGGTTAGGTCACCGAAAGACAAACTTAACCTTGGAATATTACAATTATTTTCACACATACATCCCGTTTTTAACAACAACAACAACAACTACTACTACTACTACTACTACTACTACTACTACTGGATAATTAAAGCCATAATATAAATCATAACAAAAACTTTAAAAAATAGTCATGGGATCATCATGAAATACGTGTAGAAATCCAAGAATCAACAACTATAAAATAGCAATATAGATATAGGAGTAAATGATAGCCAGAAAAAGTCTGTGTTCCTTATATAATTTTTATTAACGTGACAACCGTATGCTTCTAAAACGCAGTAAATACATTATTCTGTCATGGTACAGAAAGTATTAGCAAAGTTTTGTGTGTATTAGATTCCTCCATTTATAGCATTGTAAGGAATAAGATGTTACATAGTTGCTAAGATAGAATATTATATTTGCAATTACAGTAATGAATAATAGTGAAGGTATCTATCGTTGCATGTCATATCTTACTTAAGAAATAAAAAAGGAGATTACTTTACAAACCATTTATTATTACCATACATACAAAAAATTCAATTACTGGAGTATAAGGGAATAATATATATATATATATATATATATATATATATATATATATATATATATATATATATATATATATATATATATATATATATTTTTAAAACTACTACAAGTCTATTACTGATTAAGAAATAAATTATACCAATGTCGAGACGCACTAAAACCGACTCGGGTACAAGACAGTGATTTTTTTTTGTCGAGTGAAAAAAAAAGTGATAAATCGGTACAAGAATTCTTTTACACGAGATTATTAAAAAGGAAGGCAAAGCAGGATAATATTATCCTTCTATAGAGGTAAGACAAACCTCCATTACTTAACAACAACCTACGATTAACGGGATAAATAATAATAGTAGTAGTAGTAATAGTAATAGTAGAATAACCATCATAATAGTATACATACATACATATATACATTATGGTAGCGATAGTGTTGTCACCATTAAATAATTTTGAGTTTGGTGGTATTTATATTTTGTTTGTTATTAGGAAGAATTATGACGCTTCAATTTTTGTACGTACAGTTGGCCACACATGAATCTGGTACGCCTCGCTACATGTGATATCCTAGAACCTAGAAGGAAAGTGAGCAAAAGTTATAGTTTGTTGACAAGCAGACAGTAATAATATTTTACTGTCAACCTGTCAACAAACTACATCTTTTTTACACTTTCATTTCTTTTGTAGCTACCTCACAAGTAACGAGCCATACCAGCTTCATGTTTGACCAACTGTACCTCCAAAAGTATATTGGTACTGCCTTTAATTATGAAACCCTGCTGTGATGTTGTCAGAAAACTACTGGAGATTAATTATGGCGGTAATTCACTTTTAACTACATCGGTGTGAATTGATTCCTCCAAAATATGTCGGGAAGCAACAGGACCAACAGAGGAATAAACGTAATGGTGTTTGTCGAGGGTATTATTACAGAATAACTGGGGTTTTGACTAGGCTTGGGCAGTAGGCTATTACCACATTAGGTAGGTCCTGGAAATTTGCCCCAGTCACTTTATGATAGTTTACACTGGTTATACCTGGTAGTTTGCCCAGGTTAGGTCCCGGTAGTCTGCTGTGGTCTAGGTTAGGTTAGGTTAGGTCAGGTCAGGTCAGACTAGTTTCCAAATTATGTTTATATCTCGAAAACGGGGCATTTCCGAGAGAAACTCCATAGATGAAAAGTATCTTAGAATGGTCCAAAATAGTGGATAATGATACTAATATATACAATATAGTGAACCCAGGTTTTCTGTAAATTTACCTTGTTGTGTTGTTTGGAATAGTTTGGAGGAATCATTTGCTCCACATTTACTTTGTCTCTTTAATGAGTTGGTCAAATATTGCCACGAAACATTACTACTTTCGTGAAATTTAAAGGAGTTTGTTACGTGATATTGTTAGGAGAAATAAATTTAAAGGAGTTTGTTACGTGACATAGTTAGGAGGAATTTAAAGTCACATGTAATAATTATAAGGTTAATAATATTATATATTGATGTAACTGACTGATGTCCACCTTTACGTCAGACAACTCGGGTTTTTCACCATCATTTATTTCCTGAGCATTAGGGTTCATAAGTGGAAGAATATATGGAAATATTAATTATTTATTATATTACCGAGTTACAATAATGTGAGATAATTGATTGTTTATATAATAATAATAATACACCAACATATTGCTAGTACTGTATTTCCATATGATATATTTGATTGTTTATATAATAATAATACACCAATATATTGCTGGTATTTCCATAATTGTAATAGAAGGTTAGGTCACAGTAATTTGTCCAGGTTAGGTCAGTTAATATGTCCTGGTTTGGTCTTGATAGTCTGCCTTGGTCCTGATTAGCTTAGGTCAGGTCAGGTCAGATTTGGCAAAATGCTAAATTTAACTTGGGCTATAGGAAATTTTCATAATAAATTAATGATACAATACCTGTAGCTTATGTCACATCAACAAAATTAGGTAAAATCTTGTTTGGTCTGGAAAACATGCACAAGTGTAACTTAGTAAATTTACCAATTAATTTTTTTCGTCATAAATACCATATATAAAACATTTAAATAAAACTTTACATTATAAGGTGAACTTCTGGCTATATGTTGTGTGCATGTGTAGTCTACATATAGATTACAGTATATCATTATATATATATTATATCACATTATGTGTAAGGTTATATTAATACAGTATATACCGGTACATCACATTATGTGTAGGCCTATGTGTGTAGCCTATAATGTTATATCAATACTGTATATACATCACATTATGTGTATGTGTGTAGCCTATAGGTTATATCAATATATAAATATATATCACATGTGTAAGGTTATATCAATACAGTATATAGTTATATCAATATATACATAACATTATGTAACAGTAAGTATTTTAAAATAGTTATAGATGTGAGTAAAAAGTGAGAAGTGAATAAATTAGGTAAATAATTATTATACTTAAAGGTTTCTTTAAGGTTGAGGTATGTTGTATCTTTAAGAGAAATATTGTTTGTTTGTTTGTTTGTTTGTTTGTTTGCTAAGGTCTTTTATTGGACATTAATTTTTACACTCCACTTCACAGTTTTACAATGTAAGAAATTTAATTATTAATATAGGAAATTTCAACATAATGTTTAGTAGTATGGTAGATATAAGTTTGAGAAATTATTATTACCTTTTGCCTTGTACAGTACAGGGTTATTTTGACTGACTGTTAATATGTTTTACATGGAACTTTTAAATTAATTAATGACGAAATAGTTTAAGGAGTACAGTATACTGTAGCTTATATATAGGGCCTAAGTGTTCTTTAATAAATAAGATTTGTTTAGGTCCAACTTAATATGATATATCATTTTAAATCACACTGCACATTACATTCGTGAATAGGTTTTTCTTATATGATTTGTACTGAAGCAGTATTAGTAATAGTAGGTAAACTATAAGTACACTACTGTATAATGTATACAGTACTTTATATGGTAATAAGTGTAGTTTACAGTGGATAACTTTCATTGATATATTAGTATTAGTTTACATTTCGGTATCTGACAGAAAAATGGGAAAGGAAGTCCAGAGGAGAAAAGAGAGGAAGCGGAAATGAAAGAGAAAAGAAAAGGAAGAGGGGGAGGAGAAAAGGGAAAGGAATGAAATACTGTACATACAGTTAACTTAAAGTGGTGGTGGTAGGCTTTGTACATGTATTCTCTCTTACCGTACACACATTTTGAAATCTTTAAAATACAAATGTGACATTAGGCTACCTGGTAACCTAAATCTTAATACTGTAGTGTGTAGAAGGAATTTGTTGAAATAAAAAGAAAAACAAAAAACTGAAAGTCTAATGGAACAGTGAGTGTATTGTACAGTACAGTATATTATAAAGAGATGTAATAGTTCATTAATAGTGATACTCACATTATTTTCTGTTATGAGTCGTGTATATATTTAATAGTGTTACTCACATTATTCTCTGCTATGAGTCGTGTATAATGTACCATCGAATATACGTACATACACAAATTATATTCAGCCTTCCCGGTTTCCTCAGTTTGGGGATATCGAATTCTCTCTTTCTCTCTCTCTCTCTCTCTCTCTGTTTGGGGGTGCGGGGTATTGAACTCTCTCTCTCTCTCTCTCTCTCTCTCTCTCTCTCTCTCTCTCACAATGAGGGTAATGGTGTGGACACTCGGTGAAACTTTTGAGTCTGGGAATATTGACGTGTGATGTTGGTGATAGTAGTGGTGGTGGTGGTGGTGGTGGTGGTGGTGATTGTAGTAGTGGTGGTGGTGGTGGTGATTGTAGCGGTGGTGGTGGTGGTGATTGTAGCGGTGGTGGTGGTGGTGATATTTGGAGTTGCTTTTGGTGGGTGTTTGTGGGTTGTGGTGTTAGTTTGTTTGTTAGTGTGTTGTAGGTTAGTTAAATTGGGGTGTTTGTTAGTTAGTTAGTGCCACTTGTGTGTGTGTGTGTGTGTGTGTGTGTGTGTGTGTGTGTGTTTGTAAGATGAACTGCAAAGAATTAAATTAAAAAGCCTTTATATAATATTATTTTGGTAGTTCTATATGGGCTGGGTTTTATTCTGGCTAGTACAAGGATACATTACTGGCACTGACGGTGTATATAGTGTGTGTAGTACGGGGAGAGTATACTTTTGGTACATTGGAGTGCCTTGATTCCTCCAAAATATGCCAGGAAACAGGACCAGATGGACAAAAATAAAGGAGTCCTGTTGCTTGGAATAGTTTGGAGGAATCAGTTGCTCCAAGATTTGCCAACAACAGTAATGAATGGATTGTAGTGCTTCTCCAACTCAACTGATTATCATGACCTGACCTGACCTGTGTGTGTGTGTGTGTGTGAATGTTGTAAGTTAGTGTGATGACAAATGTTGTGTGACAGGTGAGACTGGATGCAAGTGTTTCTCCAACTCCTCTGTCAGTAATATTAACAACGAGGGTTTGTATATATGTGTTGGTATGATAAATGCTGTTAGTATTATATAATATATATTGTGCTTCATTTCATTATTAAACGTCATTATTAAGACCATGGTTTGTGGTTTATTGCCATCTTCTCTGTCAGTAATATTAACAACAGGATTTGTATGTGTTTTTATGATAACTGGTGTGAGTATATATTGTGATTCATTATTAAACACTGTTACGTCATTATTAAGACCTGTTTGTTATATCATTATTAAGACCATGGTTTGTGGTTTGATGCCAAGTAAACTGGTGCATGAAGCGTGACGACAGACGTGGAAACTACATGCAAGCACCACCATCACTGCTCTGACATTTACATTAGCAGGGCCTGTGTGTGTGTGTGTGTGTGTGTGTGTGTGTGTGTGTGTGTGTGTGAGGCCGTGTCAACAAGCAAGTGTGATGACAAGTGCAATTGGATGGGTACAGCTATACCTCCTCCTTTCTCCCTATATCTATACTGAATATCATAATAACAAAAGAGGTGTGAATACGAGTTAAACAGAAGGTGTGATGACAGGTTGTATCTTGGTGGGTGTAACCAAAAGTATCATAAAGTGAAGTATAAGCAGCAGGTGTTGTATTATTAACTGTACTGAATATCATAATTATAAAGTGAAGTATATAAGTAGCAGGTGTTGTATTATTAACTGTACTGAATATCATAATTATAAAGTGAAGTATATAAGTAGCAGATATTGTGGTGGTGACATTTGTAGTTTGATAGAGGCAGGTGTTGTCTCATTAACTGCATCGACGCTCACATTAACAGCAACCTCGAGGGTGTGTGAGAGGAGGTGACAGGCTGTAAGGGTAATAAGCCCCCCTTCCACCCCCCCCCCCCCTTGCACCACCCCTCCCCTGATCACCAATGGCAGTGACTTGAGTGGTGATGTCTTAATCTTATAGGCTATGTTCTGCCAACCTTTGATTGTTTTGGTCTTAAGTTTAATTACTATGGAGTCGTATTCGTGTCTGTGATTTGAAGGATCTTACGATAGTTTGGTCATTGTAGCCTATGAGTCAATTCCACAGTGGTTTGTTTTGGTTTGTAAGCTCGCAAACGAAAGAATGTTTGTCGTGTAAATGCCTTATGGGTGAATTATTTAATGAATTTGGTGAGTAATCTATACAGTGATTATTATTATCTAACTGTTGGATAGATATTGTGAATGTGGATACTCACCTTTTGGAAAATAATGAAGCCTCAAAATTGTGGTTGGTTGGGGAGCTAACAAACCAATACCACTGTGGAATCAACCCTATTTGTCTATTATAGCAGTTACTACTTGAAAGTTGTTTACTAATAGTGATACTAATGTGTTTATATTCTTTATCACTTTACTTATAAATTACATGATGATGAATGAAGGGTTAATGAATGGTTTGGTAATGCTAATGTGTTTATATTCTTTATCATATTACTTATAAATTACATGATGATGATGAATGAAGGTTAATGAATGGTTTGGTAATGCTAATGTGTTTATATTCTTTATCACTTTACTTATAAATTACATGATGATGAATGAAGGGTTAATGAATGGTTTGGTAATGCTAATGGCTTTGTGTTTTATCAGTGTAGATTATAAACTTAATCTAGTGCTACTTTGAAATCCTCATTCATTTGAATTTGAAATGAGGAGGAGGGAGTTTCCTGATGAGTTGGTTAGGCTACGTCACTCATGCAGACCATTCACGTGTTGTATGTGTAACTCTGTAATATAACACACACACACACACACACTAACACACACACACACACACACACACACACACACACTAACACACACACACACACACACACATACACACACTAACACACACACTATCTCTCCGAAATAATGCCTGCCCTTCCATCATCCATATCACTCTCTCTCTCTCTCTCTCTCTCTCTCTCTCTCTCTCTCGACAGGTCTTATTATAATGTGATGAGAGGGACTGTTCGCATTATCGGGGTTAAAGTTGATCGCCTTACTCCTTAATGGCCGTATTATCGGGGTTATTGAAAGAGGAGGGGAAAGACACTGTGACCTCTGATACCTCACACCTCACACCTCAACCAGCTGGCCTCTCTCCTCACCTCACCTCACACCTCAACCCTCTTCTCCATCCATTAAAACAGCAACATTCCCTGACTTCTCGAGATTTGAAGATAAATAAATATATAAATCCCCGGTAAATAAGTCAATAAAAAGAATCATAATAATAATAAATAAATAACATAAGAAATGAATAATAACCAAGAATTAACGTCGTATATAATTATAAGATTATACTGTATATATGTTATCAGTTTGTTTTATCAGACAGATAGCCTATATACGTGACAAATAATGTGTCTGTTTTGTTTTGTTGTTCATCACAGCATAACTCAGATGTCTCGTACACACACACACTCACACACACACACACACTCACACACACACACACACACACACACACACACACACACACACACACACACACACACACACACACACACACACACACACACACACACACACACACACACACACACACACACACTGCCAGAAGAAGGAACGACATGGGGCCTGGAATCTGGTGGCAAGTAGTCACATAGTGTCGTAAAAGTGTGTTTGCGGGAAGGGAGGAGGAGGAGGAGGAGTGTGGGGTGGAGGAGGAGGAGGAGGGAAGAGGTGGAGGATAAGGAGGAAGTGAGAGGAGGAGAAGGAGTATGAGGGAAGAGGTGGAGGATAAGGAGGAAGTGAGAGGAGGAGAAGGAGTATGAGGGAAGAGGAGGATAAGGAGGAAGTGAGTAGGAGAAGGAGTATGAGGGAAAAGGTGGAGGATAAGGAGAGAGTGTGAGGGAAGAAGTGGATAAGGAGGAAGTGAGAGTAAGAGAGGGAGTCTAAGAGGAGGAGGAGGAGGAGGAGAACAGTATATAGAAAGGAAGAAGGTGGGAGGTATAGTGGGAAGAAGATTTTGGGAACCAGCAGAAGGAAGGATATATACTGGATCCCTTCTCCATTAACCCTCCCACAAACACTTTTACCAGATATACGGCACAGTTGGGTAGCATTAACTTCATTTTATCAGATATGTGAACTACTTGCCTGCAGATTTGAGACTCCTTCATGGTCGTCCCTTCAATCGAGTCCTGAAGGGGTCGTGTTGTGGTGGTAGCCTAGTAGTGTTGTCTTGAAGGGGTCGTGTTGTGGTTGGTGGTAGTGGTGTTGTCCTGAGGGGGTCGTGTCGTGGTTGGTGGTAGTGGTGTTGTCCTGAGGGGGTCGTGTTGTGGTTAGTGGTAGTGGTGGTGTCCTGAGGGGGTCGTGTTGTGGTTGGTGGTAGTGGTGTTGTCCTGAGGGGGTCGTGTTGTGGTTGGTGGTAGTGGTGTTGTCCTGAGGGGGTCGTGTTGTGGTTGGTGGTAGTGGTGTTGTCCTGATGGGGTTGTGTTGTGGTTGGTGGTAGTGGTGTTGTCTTGAAGGGGTTGTGTTGTGGTTGGTGGTAGTGGTGTTTTCCTGAGGGGGTCGTGTTGTGGTTAGTGGTAGTGGTGTTTTCCTGAGGGGGTCGTGTCGTGGTTGGTGGTAGTGGTGTTGTCCTGAAGGGGTCGTGTCGTGTTGTGTTTTCAAGGGGTCATGTTGTTATATTTTGAAAGAGTCGTGTTGTTATGTATTGAGTGGGCCGTTTCATATCTTGGTATTGATGTAGCATAGTTAATTACTCCAAACTCTGCTACAATACGGATCTCATCTATAATCGTGTACGGTACTGAAGTGATCTGTTTCCCGTCATAATTTGGAGAGACCAGTTGCCGTCCAATTCACCCAAAGTAAATTAAGGCAGGAGTTAATTGGTGGAGGATTTTGTTGATTTGAGTGTGAAATATGAGACTACGCTTAGTCCTTGTATGTCGAGGGAGAAGGCGATAGAGAGGTGGGACAGTAGACACGAAATAAAAGGAAAGGAGGTACAGTTGAAAGATTGAAAAGGAGTGGCTGGGGTGACAAAAACCGATGAAAATTGAGGAAGAATATTTGCAATAAATTGTAAATGGGTGTATTAGTTTGTTGACAAGAGCAAGGGAAAAGGGAGAAATGGGACAGGGAGGAATAAATAGCTGATCAAGCCGTAATAAACGAGGGAGTAAGAGCACAGACAGAAGATGGAACTAGGCATGAAACGATTAATAATAAAGAGACACAGAAAAGAGAAAGAAAGGTTGGGAGTTAAGAGCAAAAGAGTGAGTAGTTGTTAAGTGAGGAAGGAAAGATTGGACGGAGAGAAGAGGAGGAGGATGAGAGGATAGAGGAAGGAAGGAGAGATTAAGGGGGATCTTGAGGAAGCTGTGAGGGAAGGAGGAGGAGGAGGAGGAGGAGGAGGTGGTGGTGGTGGTGGTGGTGGTGGTAGAACAAGAAGGTATTAACCGTTTTGGAGAAGACAGACAGACAGACAAACAGATACACACAGCCAGACAGACCATAACCCCAACTGCTATAAGATGACCTGGCTCTACGCTTTAAGGGAAGCGAGATTACTTCCAAACCAACGACATTTTCCCGGGGCTATAGAAAAGAATTAAAGGCAAGGCTTCCAACCCACTCGACTGGCTGGCTGGCTGGCTGGCTGGCTGGTTGGTTGGCTACCTCTTCCCCAAAGTCTGTCAAGGGGGTAAGGGGTCAGAAGGAGGGGGAGGAAGGACATCACCAGAGAGAAAACAATGCAATGATATCCCAGTGACAAGGCAACAGGGGTCAATGCCACTAAAGGATAATGAAAGAACATCATCAGTGGAATGTGTACGAGGGTAAAGACAAGGAGTTAGATTACATTATAGTACAGAATGGTCTATATAAAGGGATGTGATGACCACGACCATTATTTTTCTTCCTGGCAATACAAACGTTCCCGAGTTTCATAAAGATTTCTCTCTATTGTTGATGTAGTTATTTGGGGATATTGGAGGCTCCTTAGTCCTCCAAACACATGTACTTGAAATATATGTATGTACCGTATATCTCTTCATTGTCATAGAAGATGGTGTTGTTTGTTTCGTGGCATTATCAGGAGGAATCAGTCGCAATGAGAACGAGACAAAGTAAACAGGAAAAACACTTGTAAGAAGGGAATCTGAATGTAAAGAGAAACGATGAGACAGTACATTGAGAGAGAGAGAGAGAGAGAGAGAGAGAGAGAGAGAGAGAGAGAGAGAGAGAGAGAGAGAGAGAGAGAGAGAGAGAGAGAGAGAGAGAGAGAGAGAGAGAGGTCATGTAGTGGGTCATCAAGCAGAATATTAATATCCTCCTTTGATGAATTATAATCTTGTGCTTGTCTTAATTGTCTGTCTGTCTGTCTGTCTACGTACATGATTGCCGGCATAGATTTTACGGAAAGTCTAATGGATGTCTTATGATGTCTTAATTGTCTGTCTGTGTTTGTGTGTACTGTACATGCTTCCCGGTGTACTGTAGCTATTTAAAAAAAAAAAAAAAAATCTAACTTTCTGTATTTCTTGGCTCTGGTGTTTGAAAATATGTGTACAGTTAAGGGGGAGTGGGAGTAGGGGACAGGCTTGGGTTTTTTTGGGGGGTGCGGGAGTAGGGAGACAGGCTTGGGGGGGTTAGGGGGAGTGAGGGAATAGGGGACAAGTTTTCTACCCTCTCCCCCCACCCACCCCAAGCCTGTCCCCCTAATCCCGCACCCCCCAACCCCAAACCTGTCCCCCAATTCCCACACCCCCTTAAAGTTACATGAAGGAGAGAGACCATTGATATTTCACATGTTTACATTTATAACAATAAACACAAGCGTTACAACAGACACTGACCAGTTGGGGATTATATTAATATTTAGTGATTTTTTTAGTCTATCACGTGGTTAACTGGAATCCCATAATCCATTTGGCGTGAACAAAAAAAAAAAAAAAAAAAAAAAAAAAAAAGAATATAAAAGATTATAGCTTTTACAAAAATTGGTCTATTATACTGATTAAATAAAACAGTTCCGGTTTAATGGTATTGTGGCTATACATAGGATTCTCGGTTGTAATATATTATTGTTCTTGTTTGTAATTCGATTCCGACTAGAAGCACAGCCATCATTATATTAGTATGTAGTTGGAGGGACCGTCACTGATTCTAATATATTCAGTGTTGTATATTATATCAAAGTAAGGAACGAGGCATGATAAGACTCAACTGTGTATATATATTATTATTATTACCCTCAAGATGTCTTGAGAAATAGACGAAAGCTTGGTATTCCATTTTTCATTTTCCTTGTGAGTTATTCTGCAATAGCTATATATATATATGTGAGACTTGTAGCAGCGATATAGGACGGATACATTGACTCAAATGTTTACCAATGGAGCGGCAAGGAAGATGTTCCCTTTTAAATATTAAGCATTCCAATAACCGGTAACAACAACAACAACAACAACTCTAAGGACAATATAAATATCTTTTTACAAACATTTTAAGTCTTTGAGTAGCAACAAGAACATCATCATCTTCTGTCTTTATATAAATTGAAGATATGGGAGATCCTCTTGTGTCGATATAATATACAATTAAGGGGATAGGCTTGTGGGGGGGGGGGGGACTGGGGGGGTGCGGGAATAGAGGGACAGGCTTGGGGTGGGTAGCAACCCTGTCCCCTATTCCCGAACCCCCCTAGGCCCACCCAAACCTGTCCCCTTACCCCCACCCCCCAAAAAAAACCCTGCACCCCCCCTAAACCCCCTCCCAAGCCTGTCCCCCTATTCCCGCACCCCGTTAATACGAGAGAACTATCCCTGTAGCCTATACGGGATTGTTTGGTAGCCTATAAGGAGTTTTTTTTATCCTTATTGTTTGGTAGCCTATATATAAGGAGTTTTTTTTATCCTTGTTGTTGTTTCGTGATGCAGATTGGAGTGGTGGGTGATCTTCTTGTCTGTGTCGTTACCTTGTCTAATGATAGCGTTAGGAAAAGGTTGGTTAAGGCAGAACAAAGGCTACCTCTACACCTTACCTATAAACACCACACACACACACACACACACACACAGTAAGTGGGGGTAGGGGGAGGGGTATAGTAGGAAAGAGGGAGGGGGGGGAGGGGGAGGGTAAAAGCCAGCATCACTAAAAAATTCACAACTATAATTTCGCAAGAGAACCCGAAAGTGGAAGTTTGGTATTTTACACGCCTATTGCAGACCTCCTCTTGCTTACTGTTAAGAGGAGGGTGATGCTAGCTATTAGAGAGAGAGAGAGAGAGAGAGAGAGAGAGAGAGAGAGAGAGAGAGAGAGAGAGAGAGAGAGAGAGAGAGGGACCGAGTTCTTAGGGAGTAAATATGAAGGAATACATATAATATTATGTCATCCACATAGAGAAATATATATATGTTTGTTTATGTTGTGGTAAATAGTGTATGTGTTAAGGTGAGGGCATGTACTCGTATAAAGGATAGCAAAGAAGAAGGCGGCTCCTCCCAGTCCCCAACTCGCTTCTTACTTCATGTCTGTGTGTGTGTGAGAGAGAGGGGAAGAGGGAGGTAGCTTATAGGGAAGTTAAGAGAGAGTATGTGAGTATGAGAGAGAGAAAGGAAGGAAGAAATGGAGTAAGGGATGAAGAGTATAGGAGAATATGGGAGGATGTTGTGCATGGGAAATATAAGAGTAAGTATGTGAGAATGAGAGAGAGAAAGGAAGGAAGAAATGGAGTAAGGGATGAAGAGTATAGGAGAATATGGGAGGATGGTGTGCATGGGAAATATAAGAGTAAGTGAGTGAGAGAGGAAGGAAGTCAGAGAAGGAGTAAGGGAAGAGTATATAAGGGAGAAAGTCAGTGTTCGTAAGAAAGGAACGAAGGAAGGAAGTAAGAAAAGGAGTAAGGGAAGAGTATGTAATGGAGAAAGAGAGTGTTCATAAGAAAGGAAGTAAGGAAAGAGTAAGTAAATAAAGGAGAATGGGAGGTATGGAAGGAAGTAAATAAGTAAATAAAGGAGGGAGGTATGGAAGGAAGTAAATAAGTAAATAAAAGAAGGAGGTATGGAAGGAAGTAAATAAGTAAATAAAGGAGGGAGGTATGGAAGTAAGTAAGTAAGGGAGTAAGTAAATAAAGGAGGGAAGGTTTCAACACTAGTGGGTGTGGATCCTTTGAAAACATTTCCCTTGCAAATTTCAATATTTTCTTTTGTGTTTCCCTCTGTCTGTCTCTGTCTCTGTCTGTTTCTGTCTGTCTGTCTCTGTATGGTATGTGTGTCTGTCTGTCTCACTGTATGGCATGTCTGTCTGTAGTTACTTTATCTTTGTCTGTCTGCCTGTCTGTCTGTTTCTGTCTGTATTTACTCTCTTTGTCTGTTTCTGTCTGTATTTACTTTCTATATCTCTGTCTATTAATCTTTATACAATATATTTAATTATATATTTTTCAATGTGTGTAAATGTGTCTGTGTTGATATGTATTCTTTTTATTAATTATTTGTGTATCTATTATTATATTTATTTTACCTGTACCTTTCTGTCACTTCCTTCACCTACACCTCTTCCTCCACCACCACCTCCACCTCCACCTCCTCCTCCACCACCACCTCCACCTCCATCTCCACCTCCATCTCCACCTCCACCTCCTCCTCCACCTCCTCCTACACCACCACCTCCACCTCCTCCTCTCCACCACCTTCTTCTACACCTCCACCACCTCCTCCACCTCCCCCTCCACCTCCTCCTCCTCCTCCTCCTCCTCCACCCAAACCCCTTCCACCTTAATTATAAAAGCCCTGTTTATGAAGTCGAGATTGGGGTGAGGGGGGCAGTGTATATTATAGTGGAGAGAGAAGAGAGAGTGAGAGTAATGAACCCTAAGTGGACGAGAGAGAGAGAGAGTGAGAGAGAGAGTTACATAGAGTTACATAGAATCACAGACCACAACAGACCTTACGGTCCACACGGGTGATCTGATTAGAAGGTTACTGGTAGAGAATGAATATCTCCCCAGTGATAGTCGTAGGTAAGGATAGCAAAGTAGAAGGCTCTCTCCCCACCCTCCAATCCCTCCGGCCTGAGCGCGTACTGGAAATAAAGTTAGGAGTCAGAACCTTGTGGAGTTGGTAGAAAAAACTCCACAAGGAAATTTTATAGGAAAGATAGAAAGTAGTTGAAATTTGGCTAACTTGCCACCTGTAATGGGCAAAAAATTATTCATTAGTAAACATCGAAAGTCGGGGATTAGATGCAAGGTGTTTATCAAGGCGACGTTTGAAGCTATCTACTGTGTTACATTCTATTACGTTACGGGGAAGCCCATTCCATAAGTTGACGACTCGGTTAAAAAAGAAATTCTTGGATTCGTGTGAGTTAAAAGATTTACCTATGATTTTGCAGCCATTACCTCTCGTGTAGTTTGATTGATCGATATTGAAATATTTGTTGCAGTCCATATTGTCTATGCCTTTGATTATTTTGAATACCTGGATTAAGTCGCCTCTCAATCTACGTTGTGCTAATGGGAATAGATTCAATTTATTTAGCCGCTCTTCATATGTTTTGTTTCGTAGACATGGTATCATTTTAGTAACTCTACGTTGGACTCGTTCCAATTTTACTATATCTTCTGGTAGTACGGGCACCAGGCTTGGACACAATATTCCATAAGGGGACGGACCAAGGAATTATACAAAGTGAGGATTGTATCTTTAGACTTATACTCGAATGCTCTGCCAATAAAGCCGATAGTTTTATTTGCTTTCTTAATTACTTCCGTACATTGCTGACTGGGTTTTAGGTTACTTGATATTGTGACCCCCAAGTCTGTCTCTTGATCCACGCTTTCAATTTGATTACCATTTAACGAGTAGTTTGCAGTTACGTTACGATGTCCGATATGGAGTACTTTACATTTATCTGCTTTGAAGGACATTTGCCAAGAGAGAGAGGAGAGAGAGAGAGAGAGAGAGAGAGAGAGAGAGAGAGAGAGTAAATCATAAAAAGACAGCACGAGGGAAGTCCAAGTGAAAAATCAAGACGACAGTGTGAAATGTGAGAGGAATTGAAGAGAGAAAAATGACACTTATATATTACACACCATTCACTGATGTCTCTCTCTCTCTCTCTCTCTCTCTCTCTCTCTCTCTCTCTCTCTCTCTCTCTATTACACACTATTCACTGATGTTCTCTCTCTCTCTCTCTCTCTCTCTCTCTCTCTCTCTCTCTCCTCTCTCTCTCTCTCTCTCTCTCCTCTCTCTCTCTATTATACACTATTCACTGATGTTCTCTCTCTCTCTCTCTCTCTCTCTCTCTGCTCTCTCTCTCTCTCTCTCTCTCTCTCTCTCTCTCTCTGAATATCACGTTTTTTTTAATTTATCACACATATATACACACACACACACACACTCACTCTTCTCACCACACTTTATCTGATGCACTCATTCTCACTTAACCTTTGACTCTCTCATTCACACTCTCACTCACTCAACTTGATGATTCACTTAGAAACACTCTCATCTCATTCTCTCACTCTCACTATCTCACTCACTCAATTACATCCCTTTGGAGGTTCACTGTACCACTCTCTCTCACTCTGTCTCTCTCTCTCACTCTCTCTCACTCTGTCTCTCTCTCTCACTCTGTCTCTCTCTCTCTCCCTCTCACTTTCTCTCTCCCCATTACATACCATTCACTGCTGTCTTCTCTCTCTCTCTCTCTCTCTCTCTCTCTCTCTCTCTCTCTCTCTCTCTCTCTCTTCACCACAAGTAACAAATAGTTAGTGTGTACATGTGTTCACTACCTAAAATAATATTTCATACACAACCAGCCAACATGAGAGATATCCTTCCTTCCTTCCTTCCTTTCTTGATAACTAAAGACATATTTTATACTTATAGGTTATATATTGGTTACTATACACATTCTACCCATCCTTATATATAACATCACTATCAGATATACCCGATTTTGTCCGGGTGAAGATGTGGTTTTGTCAATACATTTCCTCTAATTATTTTTATGTAAACTTATTAGGAGGGTGGAAGGAGTCCATTATCCGGTGTGGTTGCTGGTCCCCCCAAAGAAACCATGCCAGCTTTACAACCACAAAAGTTATCCATGAAGGTAACAGCCATGATTAAATAGCAAGGCTCAAGTTGTAGGGGTACTGGGATCGACACCCCCCTCCCCCCCCCCCCCATTGATCATTTTAAAACTTTTTCTATGACAAATATATACAGTAATTAAAAATAAGTCAAAAGAAATTATAGAAAAAAAAAAAAAAAAAAAAAAAATATATATAATATATATATATATATATATATATATATATATATATATATATATATATATATATATATATATATATATATATATATGTTGATAAATAAACTGGTAACTAAAAAAAGAATGGAATAACCAAATATATACACAGAATTGTACCATAATGTTATGTCAAATTTATGTTATATGTTATGTTACGTTAGGAAATGTTTATTAGATGTGATGCTATGCTAGGTTTTGTTATGTTATGTTGCATTATGTTATGTTATGTTTGGTTAGGCTACATCATGCTGTTACAATATGTTATGCTATGATTGGTTAGGTTAGGTAATGTTATGTTACGTTTATGTTTTATTATGTTTAGTATTAAATTTAAGTGTTCAACATTTTGTGGGTTTAATTCATTGCTAAACTGGCATGTAAGTCAGGCCTGCCTGCATCCTTGATGCTTGAGACCATAGAATCTATGTTGAGAATATGAGAAAGCGGGGATTCGAATCTGGGATCTTTCGGTTAAAGCCAAATAACATATATACACACATATACACCTACATACACATAGAAACACACACAACGCTCTCTCTCTCTCTCTCTCTCTCTCTTTTTGTATACAAAACCGAGGACACTTCTCAGGCAGGCTTCAGCGATCAAAAACGTGTAAAAATTATTACTCTAAGTCAAATGATGCGGCTGTGCATAGCGGCTAAACAGACAGACAGACCAACGGTTGTTTTATATATAGAGATTACACACTCACAGTCATCATTGGTGAATATTTTGTGGCTGTGATTCCTTACTTTGTTATTTAATTGCATCCTAAAGTATGTATGTGTGTGTGTGTGAATTATATATAATATTTTATATATATATATATATATATATATATATATATATATAGATATATATATATATATATATATATATATATATATATATATCCCCTCTCACTTCTCTCCCCTTCAGTGCATTTTCCCTCGTTCCCCTCTCACTCCCTGAATGTCACTCCTTCATTCACCTTTTCAACTCCTACACTTCACTCTCACTCCTTCACTTTCACCTTGGCTCTCATTTCTCACTCTTCCCCAATACACATCTTTCTCACACACTCTCCCTGAATTTCAATCGTTCTCCCAACCCACTTCTTCTCCTTCACCCTGCCACTCTCCACCTTATAGCCAGCCACCCTCCTCCACCTCCTCCACATCTCTCTCCTCCACCTTTCCTCCTCTCCACATCTCCCTCTCTCCCTCCACCTTTCCCCCCTCTTATACCCAGCCACCCCTCCTCCTCCTCCACATCTCTCTCCCTCCACCTTTCCACCTCTCCATCCATCCCTTCCACATCTCCCTCTCTCTCTCTCCACCTTTTCCTCCTCCACCCTGTCTTCCTCCACACCCACACCTTTACATTCCTCCACGCTATCCTCCCTCCCTCCCCCCCTCCCCCCTCCCCCCCTACACCTTCCATCTCCCCTCACCCCCCCCTCCCCTCCTCTACACTTCCCCCCCCTACACCTTCCTCCGGTCATTTTGTGAGTATTTGAGCGTGAAGAGGAAGATTGATCCCTCCAGACCCTTGTATAACCCCTCCCCCCCCCCCTCTCTCTCTATCTCACTCTCTATCTCTCTCTCTCTCTCACTGTGTCTGTGTCTCTGCCTGTCTCTGTTCTCTCTCTGTGTGTGTGGTGTGAGTGTCTCTCTGTCTCTCTCTCTCTGTCTCTGTCTCTCTCTCTCTCTCTCTCTCTCTCTCTCTCTCTCTCTCCTCTCTCTCTCTCTCTCTCTGTCTGTACTGTGTATATATAATAATAATAATAATAATAAGGTTTTATTTGACCTAATGCAGCCCAGGGGTTGAAAATATACCTGCAGGGGTGAGACAATGTAACACAATGATATATATATAGCGTGTGTTATGACATACATATACAATCATATAAATCTACATATGGATATTAATTTATTGTTGATAATATTTACAATAGTGGTAGGTATTGGGCTGTTCTTCTACATGTCGGTTGTTGCCTTAATATTAAACATGTACGTATATACAATCTTTAGGTGGATGTGTGTATGGTGTTGTGTATGTACTGTATGTAGGGATGCCAGGTATTTCATTGTTGATGTATGTGTTCAGGTATGTGTGTGTGTGTTGTTGTTGTGTAACAGTCCTCTATCCTATTAGAATTTATTTCATCCCCTTTCCCTCTTCTTCCACTGCGTTCGTATATCTATCTATCTGTCTATCTATCTATCTATCTATCTATCAAT
>JAWZYT010002463.1:0-2500 GCA_034508575.1 Petrolisthes manimaculis | reverse complement strand
AGGTTATGTTTTCACCCCTGTATGTTTGTCTGTTAGCAGATTACGCAAAAACGCATGGACAGATTTTGATGAAACTTTGTGGGAAGGTCGGGTATTGCAGTGGCGACAGTTGATTAGATTTTCAAATTCAAGGTCAAGGTCAACGAAAAGGTCAAACACATTTATAGCCATATCTCGGACTCGCTTGAACAAGAAACTTCTACCTGGCTCGTATTGTAGTATTTAGCAAGGCCTAAATTTTGACCTATATTCGACCTTGAAAAGGTCAATAACCTTTAAGATCGCCTGAGGATCAAGTTGAAGGTCAAATATGAAGTTGCATTATCTGAATGCTTCTTTTGTTATTTAAATGTTTTTTTTTTTATGATGGTCTGATTGTAAGTGTCATTAACTAATGTATATGTATGTATGTATGTATATTTGTGCGTGTGCATGTTGTTCTTTGGCGGAGTGTGTGTGTGTTGGGGGAAGATGAGATGTGATGAGGCCAATGCTCCCCTTGACACACACCACACACACCACCTTGCGACAATCTCCTGAGTTTGGTCGTGGTGAGTGATTTGAGGAGGTGGACCAGCTGGCCTTACAATTACAAAGTGGTGTTGTTGTAGCTCTTATACCCTTACCTTCATTTCCTTCTTCCCTTCCTTCCTACCTTCCTCACTCCTTTCTTCCTTCCTCCCTCACTCCTTTCTTTCCTTCCTTACTGCTTCTTCCCTTTCTCCCTCACTCCTTTTTTACCTTCCTTCCTCCCTTACTCCTTTCATCCCTTTCTCCCTCACTCCTTTCTTTCCTCCTGCCTTCCTTACTCCTTTCTTTCCTTCTTTCCTGCCTCACTCCTTTCATCCCTTTCTCCCCTCACTCCTTTGTTACCTTCCTTCCTGCCTTACTCCTTTCTCCCTTCCTGCCTTCCTCCCTCACTCCTTTCTTTCCTTCCTTCCTCCCTTACTCTTTTCTTTCCTTCTTTCCTGCCTCACTCCTTTCATCCCTTTCTCCCACACTCCTTTGTTTCCTTCCTCCTCACTCCTTTCCTTCCCCCCTTACTTCTTCTTCCCTTCCTCCCTTCTTTCTTCCCTTCCTCCCTTCCTTACTCCTTTCATCCCTTCCATCCATTCTTCCATCCCTCATTCTCTCGATTCTAATCTTCCTCCTTTCTTCCCTCCCCTCCTCTCTCTTAACCCTCCCTCTCTTTTCTCTCTCGACCCTTCTTCCCTTCCTTTCCTCTCTCTTTTCTTTCTCGACCCTCTCTCCCTCTCTCTTCTTTCTCTTCCCCCTCTCTTTCGTCTTTCTTCCTCCCTTCCTTCTCTCTTCACATTCCCTTCTCCTCCTCGGCTCCTCCTCCTCCTCCTCCACCCTTACTCCTCCTCCTCCACCCTCCTCCACCCTTACTCCTCCTCCTCCTCCTCCTCCTCCTCCTCCTCCTCCTCCTCCTTCTCTTTCTCTCTTCCTCTTCACAGTTCAACGTCATTTATCCACAATATTGTGAAGTAAAGACACAATTGTAAATATAAAATACATACAATATCAAAACGTAATATAATAAGTAGTGAGCAACTATATACATATGCAAACTACAATTATATATATATTATGTATATCCTAATTCTTTCCTTTTAAATTTTTAAGATATAAAAATACATATTATAGAAACTGTTTAAAAGTGTACAGTGCATTAAAATGGTCGTGAAATATGAAATACATATTATAGAAACTGTTTAAAATATATATATATATATACGGTTTACCCAAGAAAATTTCGTGTTGTAATATATGAGTTGTAAAAATTGGTGAAATATGAAAATACATCATATAGATAATACTTATAATATAGGTATATGTAAGGTTTATCCAACATAACATCGTGTTGTAATAATATATATGTTGTTAAAAGTTGTGGCAGCAGTGTAGGACCGTACATTAAAATGGTCGTGGTTATAAACTACTTCTCTTAAGAATATTTACCAACATACCGTAGTGAAAATATGTACTGCATGCATGCTCTCTTCTCGTTCACTATTTTTGTTTACTCTTATTCTTTTTTATATGATAACTAAACAAAGTAGGACATTTTGGTAACTGTTATTCATTTTAGAGTAAGTGAATAATGTTGTAGATGTAATAATATCCGTTTAAAGGCGCCTTGAATTATTATTATTATTATGTATTTATTTATTTTTGGTTCCGAAGTTTTTTTTAGTTTTTCGTAAACAACACCAGCAGGCCAGTATAATCTCTCTCCTTTACCTTCTGCTCTTACTCTCTCTCCCTCTCACCCACCTGCTCTTTCTCTCTCTCCCTCCTCTCATCTCCTTCCTACTCTTCCTCTCTTTCCTCCCTCATCCTTACTTCCCTCCTCTCATCTCCTTCCTACTCTTCCTCTCTTTCCTCCCTCATCCTTACTTCCCTCCTCTCATCTCCTTCCTCCCTCACCCAACATCCTCTCCTCCCTTACCCACCTGCTCTCTCTCTCTCTCTCTCACCCACATCCTCTCATCTCACC
>JAWZYT010002462.1:17500-77610 GCA_034508575.1 Petrolisthes manimaculis | reverse complement strand
TAAGTACACTCACACTCTCTCTCAAAGAAGAAGAAGAAGAAAATGGAAAACAAAAGAAATTACAGTCTTATTTTTAGTATCATTATCGTCGTATTATATCGTTAAAAAAGTACCATAATTAAGTTATAGTAAAAATTATCGTAAATTACCGTTAAAAAGTTTCGTAAAAATTCGCAAAAAAAATTATACGAAAATAAATTGCAAAAAAAAAAAAAAAATGGCGGGGAAAGTCTCGAACGAAAAAAAAAATTGGCGGGAAATTTTCGAACCAAAAAAAATAATGGCGGGAAAAAACTTGGCAAAACCGCATCAAGTAAAAGGAATATAATTAGACATCCTGGAGAGAGAGAGAGAGAGAGAGAGAGAGAAAGAGAGAGAGAGAGAGAGAGAGAGAGAGAGAGAGAGAGAGAGAGAGAGAAGAGAGAGAGAGAGAGAGAGAGAGAGAGAGAGAGGAAAACTTAAATGTGGGTCATGAAAAAAATGTCATTACTCGGCAAGACTTTAAACAAACTAAGAAGAGTCCTCTGAAGTAAGTGTGTGTGTGTGTGTGTGTGTGTGTGTGTCTGTGTCTGTGTGTGCGTGTGTGTGTGTGTGTGTGAAGTGGTGGTAGTGGGGGTGGTAGGAATGAGATAGGTGTGTGTGTGTGTGTGTGTGTGTAGGTAAGTTTGTGTGTGTGTGTATAAATAAATTTGTGTATGTGTGTGTGTGTGTGTGTGTGTAAGTAAGTGTGTGTGTGTGTGTACGTAACTGTTTGATATATAAGTTTCACTACATACATACATACATACATACATACCCTCCCCCCCTCCCCTTCCCTCAGGTATAATAACAATAACATCAAAGAGATTTACACTAATGTACTACACACATACACATACACACACACACACACACAAATACCGGCAAATGTTTGTGTTCCCACTTCACACACACACACACACACACACACACCTTCAAACGATGGTGTTATAGCCTTTGTTATTCATGTTTTATACAGCTGCTGTTTTTGCATGTGTTGGTAAAATAATAGTGTGTTTCAGCTGGTGTTGATCAGGTGCTGTTCACCAAGTGTACCCTCCCGAATGAGCTCAGAGTAATGCTGAAACCTTTCCACACACCGAGATAGCGAGGTCACAACTCCTCCACTTACATCCCATACCTATTCTCTGCTAGGTGAACAGTATGTATGTATATATGTATGTATGTATTCTCTGCTAGGGTGAACAATATGTATGTATGTATGTATATGTATGTATTCTCTGCTAGGTGAACAATATGTATGTATGTATGTATATGTATGTATTCCTCTGCTAGGTGAACAATATGTATGTATGTATGTATATGTATGTATTCTCTGCTAGGTGAACAATATGTATGTATGTATGTATATGTATGTATTCTCTGCTAGGTGAACAGTATGTATGTATATATGTATGTATGTATTCTCTGCTAGGTGAACAATATTATGTATGTATGTATATGTATGTATTCTCTGCTAGGTGAACAATATGTATGTATGTATGTATATGTATGTATTCTCTGCTAGGTGAACAATATGTATGTATGTATGTATATGTATGTATTCTCTGCTAGGTGAACAATATGTATGTATGTATGTATATGTATGTATTCTCTGCTAGGTGAACAGTATGTATGTATGTATGTATATGTATGTATTCTCTGCTAGGTGAACAATATGTATGTATGTATGTATATGTATGTATTCTCTGCTAGGTGAACAATATGTATGTATGTATGTATATGTATGTATTCTCTGCTAGGTGAACAATATGTATGTATGTATGTATATGTATGTATTCTCTGCTAGGTGAACAATATGTATGTATGTATGTATATGTATGTATTCTCTGCTAGGTGAACAATATGTATGTATGTATGTATATGTATGTATTCTCTGCTAGGTGAACAATATGTATGTATGTATGTATATGTATGTATTCTCTGCTAGGTGAACAATATGTATGTATGTATGTATATGTATGTATTCTCTGCTAGGTGAACAGTATGTATGTATGTATGTATATGTATGTATTCTCTGCTAGGTGAACAATATGTATGTATGTATGTATATGTATGTATTCTCTGCTAGGGTGAACAATATGAATGTATGTATGTATATGTATGTATTCTCTGCTAGGTGAACAATATGTATGTATGTATGTATATGTATGTATTCTCTGCTAGGTGAACAGGGGTTACACATTTACTTAAGAAACAATCCCAAATTGTCTCCACCCGACCGGGGATGTGTGTGTGTGTGTTTGTGTGTGTGTGAAGTGGGAACACAAACATTTGCCTGTATGTATGTGTGTGTTTGTGGTTAGTTTCGTGGCAATATTTGAAGGACTCGAATAAAGAAAAACAAATAAATAAATATAAGGAAGGAGAAAAGGTTAAATGAATAAGAATTGTCCACGTCAATATTTTATGCTAAGGTGAATTTTAGCGAGGCAGAAGACGAGGTAAGAAATATATAGATAAGATATGAAAAAAAAGAAGAGGCTTAAGGTGTCTTCTTGAGAGGTAAGACACGGCTTGGTCACCACACCTTGGGATTAAGATCTCAGAAACAGTGGTCAGGGATTAGAGAGAGAGAGAGAGAGAGAGAGAGAGAGAGAGAGGAGAGAGAGTGGGGTGGGTAAAGGGATGTAAGAGAGGAAGAAAGAATGGGATTGATAGATAGATAGATTGAGAGCTTGGTAGATTGTTAGATAGATAGATTGATTGTTAGATAGATAGATTGATAGATAAACAGATAGACTCACAGATAGATTGATAGATAGAAAGATAGGTAGATTGATAGATAGATTGATAGATAGATTGATAGATAAACAGATAGACTCACAGATAGATTGATAGATAGAAAGATAGGTAGATTGATAGATAGACAAATAGATAGATTGATGGATAGACTCATATATAGATAGATTGTTCGATAGATAGATAGACAGATTGACAGATTGATAGATAGAAAGATAGATAGATTCACAGATAGATAATATACAGACAGATAGAATGATAGATATATATATACAGATAGATAGAATGATAGATAGCTCAATAGATATAGATAGATAGATAAATTGATAGATAGACAGATAGATAAAGTAAGTATAATAACAAAATAACTTAATAAATAAGAAAAATAATTATTGTATCTCCATATTAAACTTAATTATAAATATATATAAATAAAGATGGGATATATTGCCACGAAACACACACACACACACACACACACACACACACACACACACACCGTCACACACACACACACACACACACACACACACACTACTTTTACCCACAACTGTACACTCGTAATATAATAAGTATACACAGATTAAGGGGGTGGGGGAATACGGGGACAGGCTTGGGGGGTCTGGGGGGGGGTTGGGGGGGTGCGAGAGTATTGATTAATTGATTGATATATATAGGGGTTGTCAACATGGAGGTGGTATAGCGCCAGAAAAAGGTGATATGGAGGGTGACAGGAAGCAGGAAGGAAATAAAATGAAATGAGGGAACAGTTGAAGAACTGAAAGATGGGAACCATTTTGTCTGGTCTCTCACTGGCGACCTTCCTAGCATGGGAAACCCTCTCTCCCTGATATTGGGGCAGAGCAGGGGCCGGAGCCCCCTCTAGTCTAGCTCGCCAGGTCTCAGAGACACACAAGCCCCCCACCTCGGCAAGCTGTTCCCGTTTGGGGGGAGGGGGGTGCGAGAGTAGGGGGACAGGCTTGGAAGGGGGTTAGGGGGGTGCGGGAATAGGGGACAGGCTTTCTACCCACTCCAAGCCTTTTCCCCTATTCCCGCACCCCCTTAATTAATTAAGGTGTGTATACTTATTAGTGCTCGTCACTGTACATATATAAGATGGACGCAAGTTAAATCATCAGTATACTCAAAACCCTCAGACCAGATTGTTGCATTCTCAACCTGTTTTTATTCCAACAATATACTGTACATATTTATCATATGACAAACTATATCTGTTATCTCTGTATTAAATTATTGTATTATAACATTACTATAGTTAATACGTCATATACAGGTTGGAAATGAAGACAACTTATACTGTGTACTGTAACACTACCACGACAATAGAAGATTACACAACTACTATACCTTGGCTACTTTGTATATTATAGCTAATTTCACAGCTGTAATCTACCAAAATATAAACTACTGTATCCGGAAATAATAGACAAAAACAAAAACAATGTTTAAAACAGAAATGAAACGAAAGAAAAAACATGAAAAAAGATTATAGAAAAGACTGGAAACATATACTTAAATATATATATATATATATATATTATATATATTATATATATATATATATATATATATATATATATATATAATATGTGATTAAGTAGAATAACAATACAATAAAGGGATATTATAAGTTTCCTTGGAATAGGTTGGTGAAAAAAAAATAAAAAAATTACCACCCACTTCAATAAAATACTAAAACACTTACAATTCTCAAACTCAGGAAGATGTGACCAAGTAGTACTGTATATTATTATTATTATTATTATTATTATTATTACTTGGAGATGACTGGTGATGGTGATGGTGGTGATGGTGGTGTGTTAGCGTGGTGTGGTGGCGTGGCGACTGAGGAGTGAGTTGGAGTGTGTGTGTGTGTGTGTGTGGTGGTGGGGATGACTTGACCCTCCCCCATCCCCCCTCTCTCCCCCTCCCTCTCTCTCTCTCTCTCTCTCTCTCTCTTAGGGAAGGAAGAGAGAGAGGGAAGTACTGAGCGTGTGTGTGTGTATGTGTGTGTGTGTGTGTGGTGGGGATGACTTGACCCCCCCCCCTCCCCCCCCCTCTCTCTCTCTCTCAGGAAGGAAAGAAAAGAAAGAGAGAGGAGATACGGAAGCAGAAGTTTGTTTGACCTTAACAGTGCAAGACTAAGGTTAGATGTGTGTGTGTGTGTGTGTGTGTGTATGTGTGTGTGTTTGTGTGTGGTGTGTTGTGTAGAGGCTCAGTAACTCGATTATGTTATATGGAAATAAATGACACAAGCCTGAAGAACATTTAAATATAGACGAAACAAAACATTAAGTTGTTTTATACATACATACATACAACTCAGTGTAGTAGTAGTAGTAGTAGTAGTAGTAGTAGTAGTAGTAGTAGTAGTAGTAGTAGTAGTTAATAGTAATAGTAGTAGTAGTATATAATTTTATAGAGGTTACATAGAATCACAGACCACAACAGACCTTACGGTCCACACGGGGTGATCTGATTAGAAGGTTACTGGTGGAGAATGAGTTTCTCCCCAGTGATAGTCGTAGATAAGGATAGCAGAGTATAGAAGGCTCTCTCCCCACCCTCCACTCCTCCGGCCTGAGTCCGTACAGAATAAAGTCAGGAGTCAGAATCTAGTGGGGTTGGTAGAAATACTCCACAAGGAAATTTTATAGGAAAGATAGAAAGTTAGTTGAAATTTGACTAACTTGCCACCTGTAATAGGCAAAAACTATTCATTAGTAAACAATCGAAAGTCGGGGATTAGACGCAAGGTGTTTATCTAAAGCGACGTTTGAAGCTGTCTACGGTATTACAGTCTATTACGTTACTGACATTAGACGCAAGGTGTTTATCTAAGTGACGTTTGAAGCTATCTACGGCATTACAGTCTATTACGTTACGGGGAAGCCCATTCCATAAGTTGACGACTCGGTTAAAAAGAATTTTTTTGATTCGTGTGAATTAAAAGATTTACCTATGATTTTACAGCCATTACCTCTTGTGTAGTTTTGATTGATCGATATTGAAATATTTGTTGCAGTCCATATTATCTATGCCTTTGATTATTTTGAATACCTGGATTAAGTCGCCTCTCAATCTACGTTGTGCTAATGGGAATAGATTCACTTCATTTAGTCGCTCCTCATACGTTTTGTTTCTTAGTCTTGGTATCACTTAAGTAACTCTATGTTGGACTCGTTCCAATTTTGCTATGTCTTTCAGGTAGTACGGGCACCAGGCTTGGACACAATATTCCATAAGGGGACGGACCAAGAAATATACAAAGTAGTAGTAGTAGTGGTAGTAGTAGTAGTAGTAGGTAGTGGTAGTAGTGGAAGTAGTTATAGCAGTAGTAGTAGTGTAGTAGTAGTAGTAGTTCAGAGATAGGATTTTTATTCACTTCTCCAACACAATATAGTCATTATCGTAATTAATAATATAGATTAGAACACACACACACACACACACACACACACACACATCAGCATAATAATTAATTGCTCACTTATTAATGAAGTTGGCTGTGTGTGTGTATACCCATTAGTGATTAGATCCATATTATTATTATTATTATTATTATTATTTTATTATTATTAAAACTGAAATTGAGCAGACAAAATCTTATATAATTTTCACAACAACAACAACGACAACAACAACAATAGCAAAGTAGAGAGAGAGAGAGAGAGAGAGAAGAGTGAAATAAAAAAGATACAGAGAGAGAGAGAGTGAAATAAAAAGATACAGAGAGAGATAGAGATAGAGAGAGAGTGATAGATTTGAGTAGGCTAGGGTGTTTTGTTTGGGGTGGGGGGTGGGGGGGTGAAGGCTTGGGGGGGGGGGAGGGGGTACTGGTTGGCAGGGATCAACTCTTGCAGGTTTTCACACCCTTCGATTCCACACGTCACAGTTGAGAGAGAGAGAGAGAGAGAGATAAAGATACACACACATACAGAGAGAGAGAGAGAGAGAGAGTGTTGGATAGTAGAGACAGAGAGGCAGACATATAAACAGAGAGAGAGAGAGAGAGAGAGAGAGAGAGAGAGAGAGAGAGAGAGAGAGAGAGAGAGAGAGAGAGAGAGAGAGAGAGGAGAGAGAGAGAGAAGAGAGAGAGAGAGTCCAAATATAAAGATATACACACACACAGAGAGAGAGAGAGAGAGAGAGAGAGAGAGAGAGTCAAATATAAAGATACACACACATACAAAGAGAGAGAGACAGAGAGAGAGAATAGTAGAGACAGGAAGGCAGGCAGGCATATAAACTGAGAGAGAGAGAGAGAGAGAGAGAGAGAGAGAGGAGGGAACAAGTGTGACAAGATAAGCCAAGAAGATGGATTTTATTTTTATCTTTTTTATTTACTTTTTGAAGAGGAAGGTAAAGTGTTTATAAAGCAGTCAGTCAGTCAGTCAGTCAGTTAGTCAGTCAGTCAGTCAGTGTGTCAGTTAGTCAGTCAGTCAGTCAGTTAGTCAGTCAGTCAGTTAGTTAGTCAGTTAGTCAGTCAGTCAGTCAGTCAGATGATATCATATGGCAATTATCTATGACATTATTCTAGCTCTGAAACTCATTATTATTATTATTGTTGTTGTTTTCATATATATTATTATTATTATTATTATTATTATTATTATTATTATTATTATTATTATTATTATTATTATTATTATTATTATTATTATTAAAGGAGAGTACACACACACACACACACACACACACACACACACACACACACACACTTAAACATAGAAAACTAGGTGTCAACAAGGAATAGGCCTACAATGAGAGGACACAGTTAGAAATTAATTAAAAGAAGAGGAGATAAATATGTACAAAAATATATATATATATACAGTATATAGTTTTCCAAATAGAGTAATAGACGAATGGAACAAATTACAAGAACAAACATACATACATACATACATACATACATACATACATACATACATAATTTTAAAGAAAAATATGAAAATTGTGTTTGAATTAAAATACGGGACATTACGAATTGCACTCAATCCTGTAAACATATAAATAGTTAATTAAGAACACACACACATACACACACACACACACTTTACATCCCTCAGCCTTGTATGTGTGTGTGTGTGTGTGTGTAAGGGGGGGGAGGGTTAAAGTTTGGTTGGATAGGATGCATAAAGGAAGACTGATAAAACACGCCTTACCTCTCCACTTCTTACACACACACACACACACACACAAACACCTACAAACGTGTGTCCACCTTGCCTAATAATAATAATAATAATAATAATAATAATAATAAATCTTTAACTATACGTCGGTCGCTTAAATGTTGACAATAATTACGAGAGTTTTTTTTTTTTTGTCACGTGTTGTTGTTTTGTATAGGAATGGTGCTTGGTGGATTTATATATCGTATTTTTTTTAATTAATTGTCGTACTTGTTGGATTATCGTACCTCCTCCCCACTTCATAGCCTCTCTTCTCATCACTCCTTTTCATATATGTGTTATCGTTCATCACAGCTTGCTCCTTCACTTCACTTCTCCCTCACCTTTCTTCCCTTCCCTTCCCTCCTCTCCCTTCACTACCCTTCATCTTTCTTCCTTTCCCTCCTTCCCCTTCACTTCCCTTCCCCCCTCCTTTCCCTTCACTTCCCTCCTTCCCTTCACCCCTCCTCCTCTTTCACTTCCCTTCACCCCTCCTTCCCCTTCACTTCCCTTCCCCTCTCCTTTCCCTTCACTTCCCTTCACCCCTCCTTTCCCTTCACTTCCCTTCACCCCTCCTCCTCTTTCACTTCCCTTCACCCCTCCTCCCCCTTCACTTCCCTTCCCCCCTTCTTCCCCTTTACTTCCCTTCCTCTACATATCCATCCATTAATTACCAGGTATGAGATAAGGTCGAGTTATGTTGGATGAGGTCACTGAACAGACAGACACACACACACACACAGACTGACTCACGTGTGTAACCAAATAATTATATATTTATATATTATCACACAACCCAATATGTGTAAATAAATATTGTCATCTGTTGATAATTATTGGTGCATGTGTCACAAGGTAATGATGCAATTTGTTCGTTGTTAACTGGCTTATCAGTAAAGTGCACTGGTATGACCTTCACTAGAACCACACTTAATTCAGGGTTAATGAACACAAGTAGAAACAAGAATGGAAGCATTTAGAGAATGCAAACCTCCGCCAATACCATATAATTACGGAGCCCATGAAGGGACATATGTGGGTTTTTTTTTCCGCAATCTATTTTGTTACCCCGCAATCTTATTGCTAAATACTACACTATGAGCCCAGGTAGAAGTCTCTAGCTCAAGCGAGTCAAGAGATATGGCTATAAATGTGTTTTTGACCTTTTCGTTGACCTTGACCTTGACCTTGACCTTGACATCTGAAAATCTAATCAATTGTTGCCACTACAATACCCGACCTTTCTTCAAAGTTTCATCAAAATCCGTCCATGCGTTTTTGCGTAATCCTGCTAACAGACAAACAGACAAACATGCAGGGGTGAAAACATAACCTCCTTGGCGGAGGTAATAATAATAATAATAATAATAAAATTGATTATGATTGTAATTAAGGGGCTTACGGAGGCGAGTAGAATAGATGAAAGTGGGAGGATAGTGGCAGAGTAGAATAAAATAAGATAAGCGAGAAAGAGCGTGAGTAAACAAGAAAAATGAGAGAAACCGTGAGAGAAAGAGTGATGCATTGATGTGCCTTTTAAACCTGGTGGTGGATGACGTCACACCGGGTGTCAGGCCAGAGATGTCATGACACCATTCTAGGCCAATCTCAAATAGAACTATACAACTGAAATTTCTATTATTATCCAATATGTGTAAATAAAACCTCCAGATAATAATAATATAAATACACGTATACGATTATATATGATATTTTGGCGTGAGAAGCATGTTGAATATAATTTAAATAGTAAAAATAAAGTAATCCCTTAAATAGGATGAGACGAGGGTGTGCTGCCACAACACAAACAAAACATTCCCCAACTCCCACATCTATTACGTTATTTGTGCCTCCACCTGATAAAAAGATACACTACTCATACGATAACGACCCGATAACACCTAGAGGGAGATAACTAGTGACCACAATGCTACAAATAAGGCAGAGATAAAGGATTAAATCACACATCACTCTTGGATTGCATTGTATTCTGTGTGTGTGTGTGTATTATAATATCAGCTGTATACACACACACACACACACGCGCTTAGGGTGATAACACTAGCCCGAGGTTGATGTAAGAGTGTAATGTGTGTAATTGGGTGTGGTGATGTGAAATATTGATAAATTTAGAGGTGAGGGGGGGGAGTGTGTGGGGGGTACGAGGGAACGAAGGAAGTTGGTGTGGGGGTGGGGAGGGGTGGGGGGCTAGGGGGGTACAAAAACAACAACAACAACAATAATAATTACACAGCAACACCAACAACAACAACAACAATAATTACACAGCAACAACAACAACAACAAAATGGATGAAGGAGAAGAAATCCATGAGAGTTGTCATCATCATCAGTTCATATTCCCCGTTGGTAACACACACACACTGTTGTTGTTGTTGTTGTTGTTACCAGTACTACTTTTCCACACCAACACAACAACAACAACAACATCGACCGCCGCGCTCACCTAAATCGCGACCCCACACCTACCCCGAGCGATGATGTTGGTACGAGCGTTGTTGGTGTTGTTGGTGGTGGTGACGGCGGTGGTGGTGGGGTCGGGGAGGTGGTCCGGGGGAGGGAAGGCGTGTAACCGCACCAGACAGGTGGTGACGGGGTCTTGGGGTGTAATTACCGACGGACCCCAAAAGTATCCCGAAGCGTCACACTGCCAGTGGCTTATTACAGGTACAGTATACACCCATGATATTGTAATTATGATAATAATAATAATAATAATAATAATAATAATAATAATAATAATAATAATAATAATAATTGCTGTCATCAGTATTCCTTTTCACTTGTGTTCGAGTGTTGGAGGATAATGTTGGTAATAATTTTGATATTATAGTACTAGTATTAATTTTAGTACTGCATGATATGATTATTATTGTCAATATTATTATGATTGTTATTATTGTTGTTGTTATTATTATTATCATTATTATTATTATTATTTTGTCATTATTATTATTATTATTATCATTATCATTTAATTTATGTGTAAATTTGTAATTCTTAAACCCCTGACAGTCTTCATTAAAGTAAATTATTATTTGTTGTCCACTAAATATGTAACTCTAATTGAATAATACGTCAAGCTAATTGAAATACTGTACACTTTTGATGTTCCGTTCTGCTGACAAGAAAAATCATCTAGTATTTGTCAGAGATAACATGTTGAAATATATGTTCTGTTGTTATGAGATATGGAGTAATTATAATGTCAGAGTATGACCTCTTGCCAACAGCACCCAACCCAGGTCAATACATCACCCTCAACGTCACCGAGATAGAGACCGAGTGTTCCTATGACCATCTGTATGTGTACGATGGCCAGACCTTTGACTCGCCTCTGCTGGGGGTGTTCTCGGGACGCACTCGGCCCCCCCAGGTGACGGCCGGGTCGGGACACATGCTCGTCCTGCTTTACTCCGACACCAATTATGTCCTGGAGGGCTTTGTGGCCGAGTACTCTATCACAGGTGGGTGGTTCGGTCTTAGGGTCATATGCAAGAACAATTGTGTTGTTAACGATGGTGTGGTACTGGTACGATGGCTGTGTAGTGTGTCTATGGAACCATCTGTACTGTTATCACACCATAGTTAACACTTCTCCTGATAGTGATGTGTATAAATAAGGTGTGGGTCATCTAGTGGAACAGCAGAGAAGCTATGGACCAACAACATCACCACCAAGCTCCACTGTCTCATCTAGTGCAATATACAATAATCTCAGGGCCTCTCAGAATAAAGAACTAAATGATATTCTGGCATACCGCCAATATTCTCATGATATTGTTAGTACTGTACTGTCTTCTCTGTGTAATTGTCCATTGTTTGTGTGGGTGTGTGAGTTATGTCGTCAATGATTGGAATAGACCTTGTTAATATGTTTTAAATTGCTGTAGTAAATCTGGTGATAAATGAAGTCACGATGCAGATTTTTCCGCCCACTTAGTTTACTGATATTCAGAATTTATTATGCTCATAATTTGTATTCTGTACTGGTACAGTATACGGTATATATATAACCTACTTTCATCCATCTTTTTTCTAATATGTGATGCAGCTACAATTTCTTGAGGAGACAGTATACTTTTGGTACATTAGAGTGCCTTGATTCCTCCAAAGTATGCCAGGAAACAGGACCAGATTAAAAATAAAATGGTGGCCTGTTGCTTGAATTAGTTTGGAGGAATCATTATCTACAAAATAGTCAGAACTATACCCTTCCCTTAAGCATCTGAGAATGTAATGATGTCATTCCTTTACAGACTGTCCCCTGAATTGTTCCAGTCGTGGTGAATGTGTCAACCATCAGTGTGAGTGTGACACCCTTTATTCCGGCGCCGGCTGTGAGTACGAGCGCTGTCCAGAAAACTGTGGCATGACACAGAATCATGGCAGCTGTAGCAAGCCACCGTCTACTCACCGAGACCCTGACCCACCACCATACTGTCAGTGTGATGAGGGTTACTATGGGGACGGATGCTCACTCTCTAAATTAGATAATGAGGGAGGTACTTGGCATTGGTTGTGGCGTGGTGGGCCTCCATTTAATGCCAGAACAAGTCATAGTAGTGTATACCTCCCACACCTTGATCGTTTGTATATATATGGTGGGTATGACCTGAACCGTGTAATGGGGGACCTCTTCATGTTTGATTTTGGTACCAGTGTGTGGGTGAACATGAGTGACCCTGGTAGCCAAAGTCAACTCAGTCACCGCCAGCACACCCAACGCACTGCACGGCTTAAAGTGATGACACGGCACAATGCCACCGCACCACGACACCATAATGCCACAATAACCTCCTTCCTGCGTAATGTTGATTTTGCCGTCAATAATAACAACACTGTGAGCCTCAAACGTAAGAGTCCAACCGATGCGACCCGCGTTGGCGACATATTCACCCACACCATGTCCAGTCAGCATCCCTTACCAATACACACAACCAGACAAACCAGCTGGCCCGATGAAAACGAACACCATCACTCGACCAATACGAGAAAGAAGCGCATGATTCGACCAAGTGAGGAATTGAACCAAGCTTCATCTGTCCACTCCCTCCAGTCCTCATCAGACCCCGGGCCAAGGTTCGGACATTGCATGGAGAGATATGAACGTCACATCGTCCTCTTTGGGGGAAAAACGGCATCTGGTCAGTTGTTTATCTTACTCTATTTTGGTTATTGCTATTATTGTACAAGTAGTCAAAGACATGAGAATTGTGTAGGAAATATTATTCACATATTCAGCATTTAATTATTATTATGGTTACTATTATTAATATTCTTGTTGTTATTATTATTGTTATTGTTATTATTGTTGTTATTATTTCTATTATTATTTCTATTGTTGTTATTGTTATTATTATTATAATATACAGGTGTGGTCAGCAATGAACTGTGGCTATACAACACCACAGTGGAGGAGTGGCATCGCATCGCACCACCCCCAGACAACCCCAAGACACCCCGACGTGACCCCAAAGACCCCCCAGACCACCACAGCAACACTGACGGGGACCCCAACACTCCCCCGGGACTGATGTACGCCACACTTACCCTTGTCAATGTCTCACAACTCTACCTCTTTGGCGGCAGTCTGTCCCACGGAGAGTTTTCCAGTCGTATGTACCGCATCGACTTGATGGGAGAACGTGTATGGGAGAAGGTGTGTAGAGAACAACATATTTATGGATAATATTGTATAGCAGTTTGTATGTATGTATGTATGTAAATATACTGTATATGTATAGTTTTTGTTGCAGTTGTTGTTGTGGGTTAATAAAGACTTAAGTACAGTTCTCTTCACTTCTTTGATATATAATGATGACACAGTTAGCATGGACAGTGAAAAAAAGATTATGGTTAGTTTGGTGAGATTAGTATACAGTATAGCCCAACTCAGAAAAGCATGGAGAATGAAAAAAGATTATGGTGAGTTTAGTGAAATTAGTATATCGCCCAACTCAGGGAAAATAACCATGTGCTTTTTTTTTTTTTTTTATTGCAGGTGGTGGTGCGTGGAGGCAATGAACTGGAGGCGAGGGTGGTTGGTCACTCCACCGTCTATCACGCTTCCTCACACTCGCTGCTCGTCTACGGAGGCATTAGGGTCGACATTGCCAGGTCAGTGTACCAAGCTGGGTTTCCTTATTACCATTATTCCTGCCAGTAGGTTGTGGATATTTATTTTATTTGTGAATTATTCCTGAGCCTGGAACTTCCCACACCACAAGGCTCAGAGAGAAGGAAATGGGGACTTGAGTACTTGGTAGTGGAATGGGTACTAGGAGTGATTATACAAAAACTCAATGCCAGATTTCATTGCAGTGAATTTGTACAATATTCATGAGATATTAGTAATAATTATACCAGTACCGGTACTTTACATTCATGTGGTGGAAACAAACTGCAAATAATTTCCTTGGCCTGTATTCTCAAAAGCAAAGTTAAAATATTGTTGGTAAGTGTTCATTCATAGCACTACTTCAAATTCATACCATAAGCTCATATTAATAGAATAACAAAACCATTCACTTACTTTGAAATACGCTTGAAACACTATGGTGAAGTCAGTATTGCTAATAAATTATACTGTACCAACAAGTGTAAACTCTAATAAGAAGCTTTGTGAATACCGGCCCTGGTCCCTTCTGTGTTTGAAATGTTTGGGTTGGTTATAAGGAGGTACAGTAATTCCCTTTTGTTACATTGGAGCGTCTTGATTCCTCCAAAGTACAGTACTGTATGCCAGGAAACAGGACCAAGTGAACAAAAGTAATGGTGTTCTGTTGCTTGGAATAGTTTGGAGGAATCATTTGCTCCAGATCTACCCACACTGAACTTCCCCTATTCCTGCACCCCCCTAAACCCCCCCAAGCCTCTCCCCATATTCCTGCACCCCCCTAAATCCCCCCAAGTCAGTCCCCCTATTCCCACACACCCCCTAACCCCCCCCCCCCCCCAAGCCTGTCCCCCTATTCCCGCAGCCCCCTTAAGCCGTTCATAACCAACCTTGTTCCCTTTAGGTTCTCCAAGTTGTCTGACCACCTGCTTGTGTTTGATGTGGAGCGACAGTATTGGTCCCGTCTACATTACCCTAAACACAGCACAGGACGCTACCCTCATGTACCCCTGGAGCGTGCCTTCCATGCTGCTCTCATTGCTGGTATGTGGCTGCTAGTTATTAGTAGTTAACTCCATGTATTTTATTACTGGCTCCTTATAATAACTGGAATATGTGTGTAGTGTGTATTGATGATCATATTCCAGTGTATAACAGCTAATTGATATGTTTTCATCAGGATACAAAAAAAAAAAAAAAAAAAAAAAAAATATAACATGCTTAGGCATTTTTATTTGTCGATATGTAGTAAGTGTGGAACAGCCAAAGTGGATGTTAATTTTAACCTCATTCCCCTCTCTCTGTTTTGTCATCCGTTGGGACTCGAGTCATCTCTTTCCTTTCTCCTACTGTCCCTCCTCTCCTTAGGTTTCCTTTGTGCTTTTCTCTCCATCTCCTTGTCCATTGTGGTACAGTACTATTGACCACAAGAATTCATACACACACAGTTGTTTTTGAGGGTTTACAATATACACAAAATGGAAAACTATGTACAGTAATTGCAATACAACATTATTATTAGGTTTGTTATTTAGCAATCACTTGTTAGACTATTCATTGCAGTACTTCCACACTAATGACCTCTCTTTTCATATACGGTAGCCTATGTAAGAATTCTTGTGGCCAACTGTACTGTACATGGTCTTTCTGGCATAGCACAATATTTCTACAACCTTTATAAAATTAATACCTTCTCATTATTATGTACAGGTGACTATATGGTGATCTTTGGAGGTTATCTACACAAACACAAAGAGGAGGAAAGATGTTATGACAACAAACTTTACCTCTACCACCTGGGATGTCATGTGTGGATGTCTCATCAACTCACACCGGCTAAACTTGCAGGTAGGTTTTTTTATTTTTTCTCCAACACTGGACATAGGCTTCACCAAGCCCGTTAGTATGGCCCAAGTGAAGTGCTACTCACACACACACACACATTTGTCACAACTAACTAACTGGTACCCAGTCACAGAGGGAAAGAAGTGAGGGTAATTCCCAAATACTGCAGCTGTTATGGTACCAGTGAGGGTGTTTTATGACGTTTGGTGGCCTTATAGTTAGTGCCTCAAACTCAGATTGGAAGAGTAAAATATTCTCAGGCCCTCACCTGAGAGGATTGGATCTCCTGACCTCTAGGTTTTTTGTTATCTGACATAGTTAGGAAAAATCAGTAGTCTTCCAATTTGTCAACAAGACAATCTCCTTAACTCATAGCCAGACAGAAGTACCGATAGTGTAGTAACTAACATAAGTTTCTATTGATTATGAGATTCAACATACACATGTACCCTCAGAAAATGTAGGCCTGGTATATGTATGTATGTATGTATGTACCTTCAGGAGTGTACCCGAAGGCTCAGGGAGTGTATGGTCACAGTGCCAGTATTCGTGGAGGCAACACCTTGGTAGTAGTTGGAGGTTTCCATGGTACTGTTAATGGTCAGGTGTTGGCTTATGTACTGCCTGCTGCACTTGTACCACCAGCAGGACGATCCATCAACACTGACCTCGCTTGTCGTACACACGTCACCATGGTCAGTCAATAATGTTATTATTTTTGTTATTTTTATTATATATTGTTATTATCATCATTATTGGTATTATTGCTATTATTATTGTTATTATTACTTTTATTATTGTTTTTAATATAATTTATTATCATTATTGTTATTGTTGTTTATTATTTTTGTTATTGTTGTTATTTTTGTAATTGTTATTATTGTTAGTAGTAGCAGTAGTAGTATTAGTAGTATTTTTCCAATATTATTATTACTTATAACTGGCTGTTTTCATATATTTGTGTTTGCAATGGATATAGCCTTTGTACAATTAGTCACATTCCCTTGAGGGCCACACAGCATTGTCAACACTGGCCAAGATGGTACAATAACTCTGAACTACTAGTAGTAAACTCTGTTCACTGTCACCAATGAATGCTTCAAGCTGGTGGTTCAGAATTACTATCTAGACCAGTGTTGACAATGCTGTGTGGCTAATTGTACATAGGCTATATCCAATGCAAACACAAATATATAAAAGCAGCCAGTTATAAGTAATAATAATACTGTACAAGATGTATGGTGGTGTTTTGTTTCATTATTTATGTCTGGATGCAAACAGTATGTTGAATAATTATTCTGTTTGTAAAACTGATGATTGGAGTGTTCCTTGTGTCTGTACAGGATGTGTGTGTGAGCAACCCAGAGTGTGGTTGGTGTCCAAGTGACAGCAGTTGTTATGCTCGGTCTCGAGGGGCCAACTGTACCAACAACCTACAGACGTCTCACTGTCCTGGAGTGTGTCCTACTTTGCATTCCTGTCAGTCCTGTGCCTTGCATGCCCGCCTGGCCCGGGGCAGTGGATGTGCCTGGTGTGTACAGGCAGGGAGGTGTAGGCAGCGTGTGGAGGGTGGAGATGGAGGAGAACGTTGTGGTACTCCTGAAGACAATCCCCTGGGGCAGGAAGGGTGGTGGGGGAAGGAAGGGTTAGAGTTGACAACGGCTGAGCAGTGCCAACATCATGATATGCGTCCAGGGGTGACAGTTGTCCACCATCGCCATCCAGTTGACCGTGCCCGGCCAGACCATGTGGCCATACTCAATGCTACGGCACAGGACCTGCGTGACACTCAGGAATTCAGAGGTGCTAGAGACTTACAAGCTGGGGGCACTGCACTCACCCGTTTCCTGACCTTTATACATCCTCTGGGACGCAACCGGGCTGAACGTAGCGTCCTCATAGTATTTGTAGAGGGTCCCAGTGTTAATGTCTCACTCTGGCTATCAGAGGATGAGACTGGCCAATCTCTTCAGCTGGTGGCTCGGGCTGTCAAAAGTAAGAGTGTGCAGGAGACGGCACTTCGTCCGGGAGGGGGTCCACTCTTTGGCTCAGATGAGCGGTACCTGGCAAAGTTAGAGGTGTCGCGTGAGGTGGGGGGCGGAGGTCAGACGGGGATGGTAAGGCTGGTGTGGGGCAGCCCAGATCACCATACAGATGTATTGCCGTACCACCACCTAGAACCTTACAATGAAGGTGGTGGTGCCTGTGCTGCCCACCCCACTTGCCTGGCCTGCCTCACTGATGCCCTGTGTGGCTGGTGTGGCCCCGCCCGTACCTGTGTCCCCCGCCTCTTACGCAACTCTGGGTGCTCATCAGAGACTGGGGGTGGGGCTCACTATTTCACTCTGGAGCCTCAACATTGTCCTGCCTGTCACCAACACATCTACTGCCAAGACTGTGTCGAATCTCAAGAATGTGAGTGGTTGCCAGACGAGGCGTATTGTGCTCGACTCAACAGGTTCCCAGGAGCTGTTACCAATGTCTCTGCCTGCCCTGCCCCATGTCACCAACGCAACACTTGTGCCACTTGTCTTGGTGATCCAGGACGTTGTGCTTGGTGCCAACATACCCATGTGAGTACATACACATTTTATTGTTTTGTAAATCAAGGGTACAGTGGAAAGGAAAGATTAAAAGTGAATAAGATAGTGAGTGAAAAAACAGGGATTGGGCAGAGATATGTAATGTAGGTTTTGGTATAGCTGGGACTTACACCCACATTAGCCAAGCCTTACAGATCATTATGGAAGTGAAGCACCATCAAGCCAAGAAGCATCCAACTGTTTTCACCCAGCTTTGTCAGCAGAGTTCTATAGGCTGAGTTGGAGTGTGTTGTTGGTTTATGTTTGACTCAGAATTTATCATCATGGTACAGTATGTGGTTTGTGTGACCCTGGTGTACAGAGGGAGGTTATTGTTGTTTTCAGGGATACTAAGGTAAGCTATAGTGTTCATTAATATTGTAGTGAACAAGTGGTAATTTTAATTTAATTTTAGAAAGTACTGTATCATTATTCTCACATCATGTTGTCGTCTTTGCCATAACCACATTAAATAAATCTGTTTGGAAATATAGTAGTTTCCTTCTAGGGAAACTAGGTAGCCATACACTATAATTATGAAAGCAGAAATTTTAGTTATCCTTTACAAAACTTTTCTCCCTCCAACACACACAGGAATGTTTCTTGTTCTCGGTGTACACATCCCTCTACCAGTATGGGTCATGCCGTGCCTGGCTGGATGAAGACCACACCAACATTACCACTGCAGTTACAACCACCACTACTGCCTCAGCCACAACTGCCACTCTCCCTCCATCTGTAGCATCATCCAAGCTGGCATCAGGAGGGTAGGTATCCTGTGTGTGTGTGTGTGTTCTTACCTATTTGTATCTTTACAGGATTGAGTAAAGCTCGCAATGGCCTGTATTTTAAAACCCAATTATTATATTTTACTTTAAAGTTATGTATGTTTTTGACACACACCACTTCTGGTAATTTGTTCCATTCATCTATTACACTATTTGGAAAACTATATTTCTGTACATCTTTATATCCTCTTCTTTTAATTAATTTCTTTACTGTGTCCTCTCATTGTAGGTATTCCTTATTGACTGTTTACCTTGTTATGCACAGGAAAGTAATGAGCACACATTCCCAACACACACACACCCCTAACATTCCACACGGCCATTCTTGCCAGTCAGAGTCTGCAGCATCACCAAACAGGCAAGAAGTTCAGCTCTGAGGCTAACTGTATCACACTAAAAAATTAATGGCCTTTTGCCATGCTGGTGTAAACAAATTTTTTTTTTATCCTACCAGGGTGAGCATACTGTCATCAGAGTGTCATGTGTGTGAGAGTCATCGATCTTGTGAGAGTTGTCTGGAGGCCCTGACATGTGGATGGTGTCACAGTGTTTTCAATCCTACCATTGGTGTGTGTACGGCTGGAGACTTCTCTAATCCTCATAAAGGTCAGTCAGTCCATCATCATCTATACTTTTATCACCCGTTCTCTCTTTGTATGTAGGTTTTTAGTGACATGACTTAAATCCTGTAGGTAGCAAACCCATGTTATTGTATAGCAAAATTTGGTTTGTATGAATAAACCCCATTTAATGTAGAGTCATTTTTTTTTTTTTTTTTTTTTTTTTTGTGATTTTACAAAATATCAATAAATGATTTATGCTTGAATGAATATAACTTATGTGATATTCCAGCTGACTGCCAGACACTGGTGGAACCGTTGCTACACGCTGCCCTGGAAAATGTTACCATTGTTGGGGAGAGAGAGGAAAACCCCAGCACTGAGATTCTGTGGGCCTATGCTACCTGTCCAGATGTTGATGAGTGCAAGTTGGGTCTCCACAACTGTCATTCTAATGCCACCTGCACCAACACACACCCAGGCTTTAACTGTACCTGCAACAAGGGCTTCAGGGGCAATGGAAGGGACACATGCAAGAGGACGTGAGTTTTAATGCTTTAGAAACTGTTATGGAAAATTGTTGGTGTCAGTTCAACCTGAGACTTGATATGAAGTCTGTAATGGCAATATTTCACTCCTTCATATTATTAACTTTGGTTAGGTAGTCAAGCAGTGTTAATTTGTCCATGAGTTAGTCAAGCAAAGGGTAGGTTATGCAGTTAGTCTGCTAATTGTATTGTATCAATACATCACTTAATCAGTTAGTCACCTGTAACATCAGGTAGTCAATCACTATTGATATATTCAGTCATTCCTTTCCTCACTCTATTAGTTAATTTGTCATTTTCTTCCTCCTTCCTTGCATCAGGTGCTATGAGAGCTGTGTACATGGGTACTGCTCTGGCCACCCCAAGTACAAGTGTGAGTGTAACCTTGGGTGGACAGGTGAAGCATGTGACAGTAACTGTGGCTGTAACAACCACTCCACCTGCAATGAAGGGGTCGGTCTATGTGACCAGTGTCAGGATTGGACCTCGGGTGACTATTGTCACTTATGTCAGTAAGTGTATCTCACTTTCCCCAGTACTTCACCCATCCTTCTTTATTTTTCCTCTGTGTAACTAGCTTAACACACAAAAAAATGTTTTATAGTGTTATCTGTCCAATAAGTCAGTGAACCAGCCACTCAACCACTCCCACTACACAGGCCTGGGAGCTTTGGCAATGCTACAACTGAAGGTTGCCGTGTGTGTGACTGTAACGGACACTGGGATGAGACAGCAGGACAGTGTGACCAAGACACTGGCCAGTGCTTTTGTCTACACAATACACATGGACACAACTGTCACAAATGCCTCCCTGGTTAGTACTTGGGAACCAGTTGGTACAATGCTGATAGTATTGTTAGGGTCAGTGATGTCAAGTTGTGATGACTATGAGTACTTTTTCAACAACAGGACTAATAGACCTTTCTCCTCAGTCCACTGGATTGCACCCTATTATCTATTGCCTATGTTTGGTCAGTATTACTTTATAATAATAACAAAACTACTACTACAAAAATAATAGTAATTTTAGCTTATGTGGATGAGAGCTTATATTCATTATTTTACAAAACTCCATTCCAACCCTTTCCCTTTTTCCAGGTTTTTATGGTGACCCAAGGAATGGTGGTCAGTGCTACCGGGAATGTCATGCACGTAACCTCATGTTTGGAGCAAGTTCAGGTCACCTTGGGGCACAAACAACAGGACTGAGTGCTCCCACTACCTGTATGTGGGTGCTAACACCTTTCCTCTCCCTCACACCACCCTTCATCACCACTGAGGACCAAGGTGTGGAGACCATGGGGGCTTATACTGCACCAGTCTCCAGCTTCCACACTGAGCCGGGGTCAGTGATAGACTCTGTAATGTTATTGTTTTTTCCTCTCATCTTTTGACACACACATTGACATTGATTGTTTTGGTTGATGCACATTCAGCATCTCATCCAAGGGCCTAACAAAACCCCTCTAATGATAATAATCCCAGTAGATGCATTTGGTGTGTGTATCAGTCTCCCTCCATTCCCCTTCAGTAAGTAGTAGCCTTCTTTTCCATCCATCACCCCAGTGACACACATCCTCTTGTACACCATCAGAGAGTACCTGATTCAGCTGACAGTAGAGGAGAGCAATGTGGTGTGCAGTGAAGGGGTTGTTTATATTTACGACGGCCTACCAGACTTTGTGTCCAGTGACCGTCACAACAAGACTCGCATCGTGGCAGCTCTCTGTGATACACAGGCTACTTACCCTATCACCATTGAGGCCACATCTGGCTTCATGACTGTCTATTACCAGAAGGGACACCCAGTACAGGGCTTCAATGCCAGCTACCAGGTGTGTTATTTGGCAACGTTTTAAAATATTAATTAGTGAATTTAGTCTCCTTTATTTCTAATGTTTTCCCTTGGATGACAGAAGGGCTTCATTGATAAATAATTTAGCATTACTCCAAATATATTAAAATCAAAGATATAAGCTGTTTGTTTACAAGTATGTAACCATATGATGTCAGTTGTGCTTCTTTCCAACAAAAAGTTATCAGGCATTGTTTAAGGAATAAAACTATGGATATATAGATTCACTATCAATTGCATGATTTGGTATTACAGGTCATACACTGTGGAAACCTTGGGGAGAAACATGTGTGCCAAGACAACAAACCCGTGTGTAAGGAGAGGTGGCGTGGAGTCCATTGTGAACTGCCTGTGTGTCCCAACAAGTGCTCTGAGACCCAGGACCATGGCCGGTGTCATGCTGACTACGGACAATGTGTCTGTAAGGAAGGATTTGTGGGTGAAGACTGTAGTATCATCCAAGAAGACCACCAGGTTAGTGAGGAGAGAATATAATGTACAGTCATGATAGTGATGTGTATAAATAAGGTGTGGGTCATTTAATGGAACACAAGTGAAGCTACTATACCAACATCACCAATAAGTTCCATTGTCTCATCTAGTGAAACACCCTTGTCTTTGGTAATATGCTAATGTTATGGTACAGACAAAGCTGTCATGTGACTTGGAATATGGCCATATTATTCACATTGGAAATCTTTATAGTTTATTATACAAAATGGAATGAAGGTCTATTGCATTATTGTTTCTAAGCTTTTATATAAAATTGACTTATAAAACCAAGTGAAATATTAAGACAGATTAGATATTTTTAATGCAAGTATATAATTATAAATGTGATGTTGACTATATTATGTGTAGCCTTTATTATGGCATCTAACTGGACTTTCTGGTGGCAGGTTATAGTGACACAACTGCTTGTGCCAGAGAAGATGGGGTCACACTCCAACTACTTGAGCCGAGTGCTGCCTAGGATGGGTCACTCCCTTGTAGTTGATCATCACGGTTCATTGTGGGTGTTTGCCGGTTATTCCCTCTCCCATGGACCTCTCAATGACATCCAACAGTTCAACACTCGTAACACCACCAGCATTTGGCAGCAGGTGACTGTGACGGTACAGCTTCAGCGTCACCAGTTACCTCCAGCCAGGTACTTCCACGCAGCAGCTTGGCACCAGCGTGAGATGTATGTCTACGGGGGACTCAACCAAACAACATTCCTCAGTGACTTCTGGAGGTTTAACATTGAGAAGTGGAGCTGGAGTAAACTGGAGACACACAATCAGTTACCTGCACTGGCTGGTCATACACTAACTTATCGCACCAATGGTGACACACAGTCTTTAGTTCTGATTGGTGGAGCTTCTTCAAACTATGGCTTTTTGGAAAGTGTGTGGGAGTATGACCTTAAGAAAAGATGGTGGGGGAAGCTACAGACAAGTGGTGCTGTCCCTGTTGGTATATATGGACATAGTACAGTTTATCATGAGGACACAACTACATTTTATGTATATGGAGGCTACTCCTACAAGGTGTATGAAGTAAACCACTTTGCAGATTTGTATGCTCTGGATTACACTCGCAAGAAGTGGTCTGTTCTACCTCCTGACAGTCAGACCAACCAGAACCCAGCCTCCCTGCCAGCCCCTCGTACCTTCCACGCTGCCATCACAACTAAGGACTATATGGTCATATTAGGAGGAGACATTAGAGATCACCGTAAGATAGATCAAGGACTCCTGGTATACTCCTACAAGTGTAACATGTGGATCCCACTTAACTCCCGCTTCATTACCCTTGCAGGTCACACTATCACACCTCGAGCAGGTACTGCAGCTGCTATTGCTGGAAATGCTATCTATCTCTTTGGAGGATACCATGGAACTTTAGATGGCTCATTAACACAAGTTGACATTCCTGCTGACCTTTGTACACTTAATGCCAACCAGACCCAGTGTAGAGATGTAATAGGATGTGCCAACTGTGTGGTTTATCATGATACAGGTAACAATTCATCATACTGTTATTCCAACACTGGAGAAGAACCTAAAGAGTGTCGCATGCCTACAGGGAGTAAAAATAGTGTGGTGGGTGTACGATGTGATGCTCGTCTAGTGGATGGTCATGATTGTTATCAACATGACTCCTGTACAGCTTGTCTAGCTGAGTGGCCTGCACATCCTCACTCAAAGCAGCGGTGTCAATGGTGTCACACTTTCTCTCAGGGAAGATGTATCCCAAGGAGTGGCAACTGTTCTAAAGAAGACATCTGTAAAGCACAAGTGCGTGATGGCAGCAGCTCAGGGTGTCATGATGTTAAAGAGTCACATAAGTGCAATGTGGGCACCTGTGTAGCCTCTGATTGTGATAAATGCCATGGCCTACAGGCATGTATCTGGACCAGACAAGTACTAAGACAATCAGGACTAGGTCATTACAACCTGGAAGAAAAGCCATCCATAAACAACTGGAATTGTGTCAACACCACCATCCAACAACATCTTAGTTACCCAGTGGAGTCCTCCCCTCCAGGACAATGTCCACTACGCTGTCACAATCACACCACCTGTACCTCTTGTCTTAATGCTACAGGGGCAGAGGGTGGCTGGCACAAGTGTTATTGGTCACCATTTTTAAAGGAGTGTCTGGCCCCAAGCTATGTACCACTGAGATGTGTAGGTGGTACATGTGGCTTGGTACTGACTGGGGGCCCTGATCAGTGTCCTCAGCCTTGTGGCCATTTTACCCAGTGCTCACAGTGCCTTGCCCAGCCTCAGTGTGGATGGTGCAGCCTTAACACAGAGATTGGAGGTCTAGGTATATGTGCAGAGGGGCTGCTTGAAGGACCACGTGGTGACTCATGTCGTGATATGAACTTTTCCCCCCTCATTTCCAACACCACAATGGTTGCCCTCCATGGCCTGCGTCAAAATGCTCGCCTTTATCCTAAAGCCACAAGAGAGGCCAGGCCAGAAGTATCTTGGAACTATGCTGCTTGTCCACCGGAGAATGAGTGCTTCAATGGCCACCACACATGTGATAATAGGAGCCAGGTTTGTGTGGACAGGGTTATGGGTTATGACTGTGTATGTGCACCAGGTTATAATATGACTGAGGAGGGCCACTGTATCCCTGTCTGTTCTCAAGGTTGTGTCTATGGTAGTTGTGTTCAGCCTGATAACTGCACCTGTAATTTTGGTTATGTTGGACACAATTGTTCCATCAAATGCCAATGCAATGGTCATTCAAACTGTGCAGGGCCAGATCAGCTGGATGTGTGTACAGAATGCTTTAACAATACCATGGGAGATCAGTGCCAGAAATGTAAGCCACTGTATGTGGTGGACCCTCACAATAGTGGCCAATGTATCAGCTGCTTTGAGTACTGCAACCATCACTCTAATGTCTGCATTGATCCAGAGTTCTTGCCCATGGCAAACTTGTCTGAAGTAGAATCTGTGTCAGAGCTGATGCGTTTCCTCAACATAAGCGAGGGACCACGCAAGGATGCTGTGTGTCTAAACTGTGTCAACTTTACCAGTGGTCCACATTGTGATGATTGCTTACCAGGTTATTTCAGAGGCTGTGAGGATCCATTCCAACCTTGTCGACCCTGTGAATGTAATGGTCATGGCACTACCTGCAACACTGTGTGGGGAACAGATTGCAACTGTAGCAACAACACAGACACCCAGTGTACAGGAAGCAAGGGTCGTGGTGGAGGAGGAGATAAAGAAGAGGACAAGTATTGTTGGCAGCAACAGTGTGCCAAATGTAAGGACTCCTATTTGGGCAGCCCCAGTAATGGACACCAGTGTTATCGCCAGATGAATGTGGAGAAAGATTATTGTCTGGACCCCTTCACACAAAATGAATGTACCTCCACACCTACAGCCCTTGGTCCTGCCACTACTGTATTCTTTGCCGTCCAACCCAAGTTCATGAATGTGGACATTCGGTTGGTGCTGGATGTGACACAGGGTGGGACGGATGTGTACTTTAGCTCAGATGAGGACACATTTGTGGTTTCTCTAAACACAACCACTGGTCGTCAAGAAGTGCACATAGACCATAAATTTTCCCAGGCTATGGCTACCACTCCAATCAGGCTGGGTGCACCACTCACAAGGGGTTACATGGGACCAGTAATAGACCATGGAGCCTTCTCTCGGGCAGCAGGACGGGGCGAAATCACCACCAAGAATAGAACATTGTACCAGCTGGTTGAAGTACAAGCAGAAGGCTTGAAAACCTTTGCAACAGTTTCCAGATCAACAGATATCTTGATAGTTCGTAATGTAACCAATCGCTTGGTCATCACACTTCCCCAACATCACCATGACCTTAGATCAGCCAAGTTCTATGTGGCTGTATTTGGCATTGGACTGGAGAATGAGCCAGACACCCTGGGTTCTATCTTCTTTAGACAGGACCAGCCACGCATTGACCTCTTTGTATTCTTCTCTGTGTTCTTTTCTTGTTTCTTCCTATTCCTTGCTGTATGTGTGGTGGTGTGGAAGATAAAGCAGGGTGTGGACCTACGTCGTGCCCGTCGCCGCCATGTGGTAGAAATGTTACACATGGCCAAGCGTCCGTGTGCAGCAACCACACTAGTACTTCAGAATGATGATTCTGAGACTCTGGATCCCTTGGACCTGACCCCAGACCCAGCCTTATGGTCCCCTGCACGCCGCAAACGGACCACCAAAAAGGACCGGTGTGGGGACGGGTTTAATGTGGGACCGTTGGCTGTTGAACCAACAGATGATGGAGTGGCAGCTGTCCTGACAGTGATGGTACAACTTCCTGGGGGTGGTATTGGTACCCCTGCCCCACCTCATGCCCCCACACATCGCCTGGCCCTGGGATCCTCACTATGCTTAATGTCTCGCATCTTCCCCCCAGCCACACGACCATTTCACCTCCGTCGACGCACATCTCATATGGCTACCTGAGACACTACACATCTTACTCAAGGTATCATTATATATTTCAATAATTCTTATTCCATTTTGTATCCAAACCAGATGTAACTAGGTATTTGGGTCATAATAAGTGCAACCATATGTTGCAGTAAATGAGTTAAATATAATAGGTAGCACTGCAACTGACCATAGAACTTGAAAACAGCTGAAGATATCCAAGTCAATAGCAACCACACAGCCTTGCCAATCTGTCACTTTGTGTACATGCTGAAGAAAATAATTACCATAATTACATAGAATAGCATGTTCTGTTATAAAATAATATTTTTAGATAGCAAAATGGAAACTTTTGACAAATTTTTTTTTATTGATATTATTACCTCATATGACACCGAAATTTTTCTGTGAAGATATGTTGACTTACCACCACCACCCCTCTTGGCAGATCCTTAAATGCTGACACTTCTCTGAACCGGAAGCCAAGCAGCTGAACGTGGAGGAGTAAGGTGTGTGTGTGCTGGCCAAGGACAACCCCAGGCTACTTGTATCCCACCACAATCCAGTACTGTAATTAATAACTCCTGAGTTCTCTGACCGTCAAGGTTTTAGATCATTGTAATTTGCTGTGATATTATGGTCTAATCTCATAGTTAGTAACATTAGTGATAAAATAGTGGTGTTAAGGTTTTGTTTATTTTTTTACGTTACTTAATATAATTGACATTTATAAAGCATATATCACAAACTAAGTATTCTTATATTAAGTTGGCATCATTGTCTTGGTGTCATTATATAGGCAAGATATTAGGTGAACCAAGCACAAGTGACCATTAAGTCACTACCTGTTTTTAAAGTGTAGAGTAGAAACCCTTACAGTCACTCAGTATAATATTATATACTTACCTTCATTCTCATTAATGCACCTGACCACTGTGAAGTCAGTCAGCATTTGTCCCAAACCCTGTGTTGTGTAGTAGCATTTATTTGTCATTGTTCATCCTGCAAAGGAGAATTATAATGAAAATTAATATTACCTCTATGACTGCTGTGAATGTGTATCTTTACATCACAGACACACCTGCCACACAATGAACATGTCAAGAAAGTATACAAGAGTGAACAGATACACATACATTCTTCTCAATGTAGGCAAGTGATGGTCAGCCAAGACATGACAGTAGGGAGGATGCTTAACTTGGAGAATATTGTTTTCATCAGTGGTGCCATATTATATTCTCAATTAACTCTCAGGCTCATCACCAAGACAGGGAACTCTGAATTTTTCTCATAAAGGCAACTAAACACAATGCATTTTTAGTACATTAGGATTTGAAGCACTGTATATGACTGATGCCACAAGTGCATCAAGTAATTGGACCACAGTAAATTTATAAACATATAAATGGACTAACCCATGGTGCTACAGATTGGGTAAAGAGGTAAGTCCAGACAAATTGTATGATTCAAGAACAAAGCCTATCATCTCTCCTGCCCTTCCAGATTCATAATTATATAGAATGTATTACTTTTAATGTGGAAAAATATGCATAAATACTGGTGTTTATGCATATATGGAAATGTTCTATCGATGGAAATGCGGTGTATATGTTATCATCACTTTCAATTCCTTTTTAAGCCTATGGATGGGCAGTGACACTATTTTTCCCACAAATAAATTATTATATATGATCCATAAACAAGGTGTTGGTATACCCAGACGTCTTGGTGCCTCATGGTTGTGTACTAAAGACATCCATTAGTGTGCAGGAATTCATCTCAATTAATTATTGATTTATTTTTACATGACATTCAATGGAATCAGACATATATATTTTTTTTCATTCTCTGTGTAAGTAATTTAACTCTCCAACAATTCATGAAACTAAACAACATATTTAGAATCACTGAAGTTCCAGCATACCAACAAATGCATTTATTGAGTCCAAAAGATCTGGGTATATGATGATGCTGTTTTTTAATGCGTATCATAAATGTCTACTTTACCTAAAACCTAAGTTTGACTCGTGCACTCCTCATTTTTAAGCACATTAGGGACTTGCACAGCATTATTTATATAGAAAACCACTGGTGTTGAGAGTAATGGGTAGCTACAACAACAATGTCACAAAGTATTGCTGTGATGGATTTACTCACAAGGTTTTTAATTCTGTCAATTTTCTTCCTCCAGATTTGGGGTGATATTGTATATTTCCTTTGATGTCTCTCTAGTGTCATGTCTCTAGTTCCATGTCGCCTTGCTTGCTTGCTTGCTTGCTACCTGGTTTGTGTTATGGAAAAAATAATGGAAATTATCATAAAGTTAAGGAGGTAATTCACTTTTGTTACATTGGAGTGCCTTGATTCCTCCAAAGTATGCCAGGAAACAGGACCAGATGAACAAAAATAATGGTGTTATTCTGTTGCTTGGAATAGTTTGGAGGAATCATTTGCTCCAGATTTTCCTTTTGCTCCGTTTTAAATGTAAAGTCATCAGTAGTAATTTGTCCCATTCAGCTCAGGTGAGATGAGCCTGGAGATCTGGTAACACTGTATGAGTTAAAAAGTATGATTTAAATGGCTAATGATCTTCAGTATTATGCATTTAATCCACATTTGTCAACTCTCATAGTGTGTTAACAGATTACCAGGCTCCTCTCACTACAGCTGAATGGGACGAATTTCTGCTGACGACTGTACCTGTTTTTAAAATTTTAGTGTATAAGAAAAAAATGAAAATAAACTGAACTCAAACAAACTGTACAGTATATCTGAAGAGAAGAGAGATTAACACCTTCTGGGAAATATTTAGGCCTTTTGATTCCCACTGACATAAAAAAACAAAACAAGCACATGCATCTGACCACTGTTATAACAAATACCAAGCAGAAAGTTTTTGTTAGCACTGAAAATTACAGTATAGATGTGTCAATTTCCCTTTAATACCTCAACCTTGGGACTGTAGGGTGTCACACTAGATGAGACAGTGGAGCTTGGTGGTGGTGGTGGTGGTGATGTTGGTACCATAGCTTCTCTTGTGTCCCACTAGATGACCCACACCTTATTTATACACATCACTGTCAGGAGATTCTGTTGCATACTGTATTTCTAATTACTTCTCTAATAATATAGTTTAGATCACTATTTTTTTTAGTTAAAAGACAAAATGGATAAATTTAATGTTTTCAGTAACTGTAAATTTTCAGTAACTCAAAGCTCAACTAAATTCTCATTGTTATATGCTCAATAGATTAAGGGACCCTGTAATGTAGTCAGATAATTGGAGATACATGAGTCCTTCAAATATGGAAGGAGTTTAATTTCATGACATGGTCAGGAGGAATCAGAAGCTTCTAATTTTCATACATGATAACAGGGACCTTAACTCTCAAACAGTGGTTAATTGCTTCTGTAATTTATCTTGAAAAACAATTAAATTTCCTCCCCCCAATAGAAAATTTTGAATTGCCATAGGATTTTGAGCACTGTACAGACAGTACTACCAGAATAATTACCTCTTTTTTCCATATAGCCTGTGTAAGAATTCCTATGGACAACTGTACATTTATATACCTGTACTTGGATAATAGGGGATGTGAATACAAAATTAATTATAAATGAAAAGGGAGTAGATATAAATCGGTACAGTCTCCACCATAAGTTGGCTTCATATCCACCTGAGTATGTATGAGCTACTGTATATATTGATGTTGGTTGTAACAGTTTGATTACAGAGATAACAGATATACTTCACATATGATAAATTACACAAACAGTATTGTTATAATAAAATGTGGTTAAGAATGAAATTATCAGGTCATATTAGCATTATAAAGTACATAAGATGGATGCAAATTTATGCTGCCAACTGTACAGTACTGGGAGCTACATAGGAATGGGGTAACTGGTAATAAGAAACAGAGTGAGTGTTGATTTTAAATGTGAAAGTAGTAAATGGCCAATGGAAGTAGTAAAGCTGGCAGCATAAATTCTCTTCCATCTCATGTAATTAATAATGTTAATATGACCAGATAGTTGCATTCTGAACCAGTTTCTATTCTAACATCATGTGTAATTTATCATATGTGAAGTATATCTGTCATCTCTGTATTCAAATTGTATTACAACATCAATATAGTTCATAATTATATACTCAGGTGGAAATGAAGCCAACTTATGCTGCCGACTGTATGTACCTCAGTGTGTACAGTATATGGCAGGAATGGAAGTAAATCAGTTACAGAAGAAATGTTAAAAGTGGAGGTAATAGTTAAACAAATATAAAAGAAAAACCACTGACCTGCAACGAATGTAGTGATGCTAAATGTTATCCAAATAGGTAGGCAGGCAGGCAGGCAGACAGGCAGGCAGTCAGTCACTTAAACATCTCAACAAAAATTTGAAATTGTTCCCAAACAGTTACCAGCATTACACCAAACACAAACAGCCTAAACATGACTTTAAGTAATGACAAAAACATTTCGTCAACATTTCGAGACATAAACATTTCACAAAAAATATTGTGACATGAATGATTTGGTCCCTGTATACTGTACTTGTTAAAAAGTTGAATAATACCTAGGGAAATATTCAGAGTCATTGGTGTACTATTGGCCACAAGAATTTGTATACAGTACATTTTTTTTTTTTTTTTTAGGGTTTCCAACATATAGAAAATTTAAGACTACATAACTGCAGTACAACATTATTATTAGGTTTGTTGTTTTGCTAATCACAGTCACTTTGTGGACCATTCACTACTGTACAGTACTTCCAGAATTATTTTCTCTATTTCCATAACGCCTGTGTAAAAATTCGTGTGGCCAACTGTACGTTTATTGTTTCCCAATGGACTTGTTGCCATAACTCACATGTGTACCTTCCTTCCTTCTGTATTCTCCTAAATGACACAATATCCCTTTAAATATGAGCAACTCAGTTGGAGGGAGTGAACAAAGGAAAAGCAACTACTGTTCTCAAAAAATTGGACTCAACCATAAGTGTTCTTTCTGTTTACTTAGTTGTAACCACACTTCACATCATTATAAATGTATTTGCTTCAGTACAAACTAGACCAAACCTGGGAGTATAAAAGTGATCATCTCGAGCATCTCGGAGATAAAAGAGAGATTTGAAAAGATCTGAAAGTCATTGATTCAAGATTAAAGTGGAGGTAAATCCCTGAAGAGTAGTCATTGCTTTTATCTTATCCAACTGTGCTGCTTATATGGTATACTGTAAATATAACAGTACATAATTATATGAAAATATACTGTATAATAAATATTGTACCTACATATATACTGTAGCAATCTATTAGGCCATAGACAAAGTATTCAGGTATAAATGTGTACATTAGATATGTAGTAGTAAAAGCTTTGTAATAACATATATTGCCATGAGATACAGCTGAATCTCTCAAAGCTGAAATTACAATAATTCCTATTTCCTGAGTGCTTTCAGATTTTAAAATTGCAGAAATAGAGCCATCACCCCCAAAAAATATAGTACCTGGTAAAGCATGAATATTATTTAGAAATTAGAACATATATATATATATATATGATTATAGTATTGATGTATGTGTATATTATGCCTCAAAATGTAATGCTGAAAATTAATTTGTCTTAACCACAATAAATCTGAGTGACGTGTTGGCTGTACGACACAAGTTGAGTCCATACTTATCAACACACAAGAGCAGTAAGTGTGAGGAAGAGCTTCTCTTTATAAACACTTTCTGTAACTGGCCAGTACTGTATATTGTGACCAAGTGTGGAATGTTTTTATAAGGACTGTCACTCGCCTCCACACTTTTTTCCTTGCTTCCAAACATAGGACTGTAATTAAGAGATGTTATGGGCTCGGTGATAATAATAACTTATACGTTGATCCCACTTCGTCTATGTATGGAGCCAATGTTAATCAGTTCGAACCCATTCCTTATACAGTATTACATATGGTGTATACTGTTTGTTGTTGCAAAGATCTCTGCCTATTATTTATACAATCAACACAAGTTTACCCTAAAGGATTAAGATGACGTCAATACACTGAAGGCAAACTGTTTTTTCAAGTGACAAGACAACCTCAGTAGGTGTACTGTTTTGTGGATATTTAGAGGAAACCATGTCCTATAATTTGTTGACATTAAAAAATCCTTCACTTTTGTTTTTATACTAAATGTTGCACTTTAAAATAATTGTGCACCATTCTGTTGCATACATGTAAGCCAGAAGACTCCCAGACTGTCTTATGGTGTACAGTTCCTCACATGTATTGGGTAACACTCACTCACACATCAATTGATTATAACAACTTTGGTTCAGTTTTAATTGTCTGCACGTGATTATCACCTCACCTGAAGCTCAGTAGTGTTGTAGGTTGCAATTATGATGAGCAAGTCAATAGATTTTTGTGCCAATTTTTTTTTTATCTGTGAATATTTGCTGTATATAAAGGCTTCAGTTAACTAACAGTGAAAGAACTTTTTGCATAACTTCTAAAAAACAAAGTGCAACCAGTACAGTGTTAAACTACACTATTGTGTAGGTTATAAAGTAAAAGGGGTCGAGTGTTTAGGCAACTATGAATAGTACTGTATGATATTCTACTGTATTTTAAAACTCCTTTAGAACAATAAATTATCATGTAACCTCTAATTGACAGCTCACACCATATTTATTTTTACTTTGAATAACTCTAAACAAACTTACTCAACTTGGGAAACACCCTTCAAATCCTTCAAATTTTAGAGATCAGCTATGAAATAATATGAGATGTCAAACCCCCTTTCTGAAAAACTCCATTCTGTCATCTTGAGGCTTTGAACTGTAACTTACAACAGATGAATACTTTTACCCAGAGCACAAAGCCACTTCCTCCTACATGGTCTGGTACCAAATGTGTAGCTTTCCCACATTACTGGATGGATGGTTTGGGAAGGAGGTTCGTCATTCCTCACACCTGGGAAAAATATAAGAAAATAGTAAATAATACAGCTTTTGACTGCATGTAGTGTATATTCCTAGAGCAGGGAAAATGTATATGTACTTCATTCTCAACATGTGTGATATTGAAGAACAGTTTTTATTTTAACAACATATGTAATTTACCATATGAGAACTACTGTATATCTGTCAACTCTTCATTAAAATTGTATTACATCACTACTATAACTAATAGATACGCAGGTGCAAATGAAGCCAACTGTACATGAAACAAATGTCCTTATTTTGGGGCGAGATTGTTATGTATACTGTAGTTTAATTCCTAAAGTCCCTTCCCTTCCACCACACGAGAGGCAAACAGACAGCAGGCACGGGCAAGTGAGTGGAAATCTCACTTTTAATTACTAGTGTTACCATATCACAGTCCCCCACCCCCAGTACCCATTTGTGCCCGACGCCTACTCACAAACTTGGTAACAGTGTCTACCCGCTGTCTTTTCGCCTCTTGTGTGGAAGGGGCTTAGCAGTAAACACCACCATTATTATTATTATTATTTTTATTTTTTTCCTCAACCTCGGAACTAGGCTGTGAGTTGCTTGTGACTCTTGTGAGGCCCCGAGATTATTGGTTGTCACACCAGATGAGACAGTGGAGCTTGGTAGTGGTGGTGATGTTAGTACCATAGCTTCTCTTTTGTCTCACTAGATGACCCACACATTATTTATTGTATTTCATTAAGCAACTATTATCATTACATTTAATATTTTGTTACAGTAAAATGGTGCTGCCCTCCTTCCAGTTATATCTCTGTCTGGTGCTTTTATGTTATATATTTTGTACATAAACCACAATTTAACATTTGTTTTAGTATGTAATTTCCATTTTTTTTAAACCTGTGGAACTCGACTAAATAGCTCAGTGATGTAAAGTCGTCAGCAGAAATTTGTCCCATTCAGCTCAGGTGAGATGAGCCTGCAGATCTGATAACACTGTATGAGAGTTGAAAAGTATAATTTTAAATGGCTAATGATCTACGGTATTGTGCATTTAATCTATATTTGTCAACTCTCATAGTGTGTTAACAGATTACCAGGCTCCTCTCACTACAGCTGAATGGAACGAATTTCTGCTGACGACTGTACCTCACTAGTACTGTACATGTATATCTGAGCTGTATGTTTATATTGTATCTATTGTAAATACACTGCAGCTGCGGCATTTAAAAATTAATATTGCTGTAATACTGTATAATTATTTTTCATACAATACCTTTTTTTTTTCTTTTACCTCAACCTTGGGACTACAGGGTGTGAGTAGCCCGAGATTATTGGAGCTTAGTGGTGATGTTGGTACCATAGCTTCTCTTCTGTCCCACTAGATGACCCACACCTTATTTATACACATCACTGTAGTACATTATTCCCTCAATACTCCTCTACATTACCCGGACTCAACCTGTGAATACATATCAAAATTCTGTGGTTGTGAGGTTTGACTCTTAATGAATATCACACTGAAACCTTTTTCTGTTGGTTGTTTATGGCCATACTAAGATTTCCTTTGGCCTTCAATACTGTTTATACATGTTTGGAAGACACTTGTTAAGGAGCCTGTGATCGTGTATGAAAATTGGAGACTTCCGATCCTCCTGACTATGCCATGAAACAAGCTCCTTCCATACAGGTGATGTTACGTGGCAATATTTGAAGGACTCCTTTACCTCCAATTTTCTGACTACTGTACATCACAAGGTCCTTAATCAGAATGAAAAAAAAATACCTAACCTGAGAGTGTGTCCATTACTTCATACAGTTGTTTACATTATTATAACAGTACTGTACCTTATATCAGGAACTCTGTCACATATCTCTGGTTGTATTAGTAACAACATACAACAGATGTCATCGGGCACGGCTTGCATCATCACACTCTGTGAGTAGAATAAACTATTATAACAATATTTTATATGGCTAAACCCATTAACAAGTGCTGCTATATTATCCTCACTTACAGGTACAGTATTAAAAGGCTACAAGGTCATCATATTTTAAGGGACCCTGTGATGTACAGTAGTCAGAAAATTGGAAATAAATGAGTCCTCCAAATATTGCCATGAAACACACACACCTACAGTATGTGGAAATAGTTTGTTTCATGGCAGGGTCGGGTGGAATCAGAAGCCTCCATTTTTCATACACGATCACTGGGTCCTTAAGCAGTAAACAACAATAATGTCACTGCAATTACTATAAGCCTGACAGAAAGGCAAAAGTAAAAAGTATTTCACCCAGACAAAAGTAACATAAAAAATTATTTCAGTGAGGATATTCCAAATGATCATCTTATGGTACTCAAATTTTGTTAAGGCCACCAATATAATGTATGTAATGAATTGAGAAAAACAAAAGTGGTTTCCATCTAATAAATAATGAATCAATCTATGAGGAGACAGTAATTGTCGTCAAATTTTTATGTATACAGCTGTGCTACATTTTTTTTTATATATACACAGCAAAAATGTACCAGCTCCCTTATTTATTTTCATGACTTATTCCATACTGTACATGTAATGCAATCAAAATTACACCAAACATTTACACAACTAGGTGGCCGAGTGGTTAGTGTGCTGAACTTGTAATCTATCAGTCAGGAGATCGATTCTTCTCAGGTGAGGGCCTGAAAATATTTACTTTTCCGATTTGAGTTTGAGGCACTAACTATAAGGCCACTGAATGTCATAAAACACCCTCACTGGTACCATAACAGCTGCAGTATTTGGGAATTACCCTCACTTCCCTCCCTCTGTGGCTGGGTACCTGTTCTAAAGTTGTGACGTGTGTATGTGTAAGTGTGTGTGAGTAGCAGTTGACCTGGTGCCATGGTAACGGGCTTGATGAAGCCTATGTCCAGTGTCGTAACATAAAAAAAAAAACCTTCTCTGGAACTTATAAAGACTGGAATGAATGCAAACGTGTATCTAAGGTCATATTCCATACAGGGGAACTGGTACATTTTCGCCTTGTTAATAAAAACGTACTATAATTTGTTCTGTGTAAATAATTATCAGACATAAAAACCTGACAAATGTTTCACCATAAAGGCATTATTTCTGTGTTGTGTCTGTTATGCAATATTCTGGCTGTAACACAAATAATATGTGCTGCTGTCTGCATGGTACCAAGGTCTTGTGTGTTCAGCCTATCTTCTATGCATTTACACACAAACAAACTAATTGCATTTCAAGACAGCATTTCCACTCATGAGTAACCAAAGGGCATTATACTCTGTGAATCTAAATAAAGACCCTGTGATTGTTTATGAGACTTGGTGGCTTCTGATTCCTCCAGACTATGACACAAAACAAGCTCCGTTAATTAATGTAGGTGGTTTGTCGTGGTAATGTTTGAACAACTTGCTAACCTACAATTTTCATACACAATCATAGGGTCCTTATGCCTCTTCCACATGAGGCAAAAGATGGAGGTCAGACACTGTTACCAATTATGTGGGTGAATGGCAGGCAAGAGTGGCCAATGGCTGACGGGGACTGTTTCATCTGGTAACAGTGGAAAAAAGCGAGAGAATTCCACTTAGTCGCCCGTGCCCGCCATCTTTTTGCCTCGTGTGGAAGGGGCTTAAAGTACATACTGTATAAATTTTAGTTGTAAGAATTAAAGATACAGTAACAAAGGTCTGCTTGAAGAACACAATACAGTACTGTATATTTTACTAATAATAATGCCCACTATACTATACTATAGGAAGGTGATAGAGGTCAGGAGAAACTATACCTTCACTAATATTGTACAGTCGTCAGCAGAAATTCGTCCCATTCAGTTTGATTGAGAGGAGCCTGGTAATCTGCTAACACACTGTGAGAGTTGACAAATATGAATTAAATATATGGCTAATGATCTTCAGTATTATGCATTTTATCCATATTTGTCAACTCTCATAGTGTGTTAGCAGATTACCAGGCTCCTCCTCTCACTACAGCTGAATGGGACGAATTTCTGCTGACGACTGTACAAAGCCATTTTAACCCTTCACCATCCACAGGCAGTTCTTGATTCAGTAGCACAAGATATTATGATTCTAACTGTAAGTGAATCTTGAAGAGCCTTCTTATATATTTTATTCAATAATGAAGAATTGAAGAGGAAGAAATTAGACCTTAAAGAAATAGTAAGAATAGTGGGACAGTTGAAGATATTGAAAGGGATTGGCTCGGGTCTTTTTTTAAGCTTGCTTCTTTCGCTGCCATGTCTGATGGATGTGTGGCATGGCTAAGCAAGCACACGCGTAGCACTCGCACTTACTCATGCTTATACATAAACACACATACACACACACACAACTACACACAGTTATGTACTTCCGTCAAGTCTATGTAACACCTTGTAGTATAATTATGTACATGTACTCCCTTATTTTTACTTTCTCATGTATGGAAAAATATGTATAAAGTTACAGTATTATTTTTTTTAATGTTGGTTGACAATAAATGTTATAGTAAATGTAAAGTTGTATTGTTTATCCCTTACCTACAATGTTAAATACAACTGTTATCAATAAGTAACAACAACATTTAACTCTTTATACTACTGTACACTGAATAAGTCTATTGGGATGATTATGGTCTTACTCATAAAACTAACTAACCATCACGTTTCCTCACACTATCTATACACACACACACACACACACACCAGTTTTTAATATCTTTGTAATGTTAATATCATGTACAGTCGTGGGCAATAATATCACGCCCCTCTTGACTGTGACTCAGTCAGAAGCGGGGCGCAATATTTTTGTTCACAATAGTACTTCACACTGCATTACTCCCTATAATTATAAGAGGAAATTTGTCACACTGTATTTTATATTACTTAAAGATAATAGCAATCCCGATACTGACACCATGAGGTCTTACCGGTGTATGTGTGTGTGTGTGTGTGTGTGTGGTAGGTGGAATATGGCTGTCTTGGCAAAATTATTTACTCAAGGTTAGTCAAACTACAAACAATTTCTACTTTAAAAGTACAGTATTGTCATTCCTTTTAGTACATATTTGGTACGTGTACGTGTATACAGCCGGCAGTATAAATTTTTGTCCATCTCATGTACTTAATAATGTTAATATGACCAGATAGTTGCATTCTGAACCAGTTTCTATTCTAACAACATTTGTAATTTATGATATGTGAAGTATATCTGTCATTTCAGTATTCAAATTGTATTACAACATCAATATAGTTCATATATACTCAGATGGAAATGAAGCCAACTTATGCTGCCGACTGTATGTATAAGAACAGAAGATTTTGCATTAATATCTAACCTCATATGAATATACAATACAGTGTGATGAAATTACTGACTACAACTTTACACCCGCCCACCTCAGTCGAAGCCCAAGATTTGAAGCAGGCGGTTTCCAGACGACAGCCCACCCAAAACCTCCATTGGTTCAAAATGTGTGTGGCCTCATGAAGGTTTGGGTGGGCTGTCGTCCAGAAACCACCTGCCTGCTTCAGATAATGGGCTTTGACTCAGGTGGATGTTACAAGGCATCTCACCAGGGAAGATTCACTTTACACTTTATATATGGATGACTGTATAAACAAAGAAAATAAATGCCCCTAAATAAAATATAAGTACAGTACAGTACCTGTATATTGTATAGTGACTTTTGGGAAGGAAAATTCCAGGTTCCCAGTCCTGGTGATTAAATTTACTATTTATCACTAAATTATATAATACTGTATTACATTGGCACAACCTCTACAACACTACACTACATTATCTACAACACTATTGCATTGTATTATCTTCATAACAATACAGTACAGTATGTATAATATAATACTACAAAAGTGTGCATCAAATACTATACACAACTTAAGGAATCTATACAGTATTACCTACAGTATACTATACCAGTCAACCAAAGACATAGAGCAAGATTTGTTTTTGTACAAGTACTGTAGTGGTATCAAGAACTGCAAGTGAAAAATGGATCAGGAAAACAAATCATGAGATCAAAGTACAGTATTAATTACACTCTATTTGTAGGTCTTATCTCCCCAAAAGAGGAGCACAACCAATAACAAGAAAATTCAGAACAAAATATGCTATAAAGTTTCAAAGACTTAACATTAACAAATAGCAAAATGATTAACAAGCAATAATGGTTTTAACAGATTACCGTATACAGTACAATACTTAAGCTCTAATTTATTCTGGATGATAGATCATGATTTATATTATGTATTGTAAAAAACAATGAGAAATGGATCATTAGTAACAATGAGGTTAAGGCTGGGACAGGTGCTTGTGTATTTACCACTACAAACTTTAACACTTGAGAATGCTTATCAGAAGAAAATGTTGTACAATACTACATCAAATTAGTGTGTTCAAGATGCTACAATATTCCCAAAGTGTGTATGTACTGTACTTTGTTACAAGATGTGATGGTGTGACTAAGAAGAGAGATGGCTATAACATTTCACTCATCACTTACTTCTGCAATAACAGCCACACAAATATTCCATATCTTCTGCTGCTGCCATTCCCACTGTGAAGTCTCACCTCATGATGTAAATGTCTTGTGATGATTCTGGGATGGAACCCTATAATGATTAATGGGGTCAAATAATAAATAAAGATTTCTTTCTATGACCTTAAGGCAATACAATGACCACACTGTCACCTAGGAAGTTATATGATCAGTCTAGGAATTTATATGATGATTCTGGGTAGTCATAGCATTAATCCAGAAGTCATTACTTTGAGGGATATTCAGATGACTCCAAGGGATCGTAATATGAATCTGGTGGATCATATGGGTTCCTGAGAAGGTCAAAAAATGATATTGGACACTGAGAGAAGGCAGCCCAACAGTTTCCATAATGTCTGCCGTACTCTACAGCCTCTAGGTAACTTAATAAGGACCTATGCTGACGTTGTTTCTCTTTGTTGTTGTTCTTGATTTTCCTCATTCTGAACTCATCCTTCTTCCCAACATACTTCTTTTTCATCACTCCTTCTTCTTCCTCTTCCTCCATTTCAATCTCTTCCTCTGCTTCCTCCTCCAAATCCTCTTCTTCTCCTGTTTCCTCATTTTTCTTTGATATGTAATGGAAGGCATCCATAATAAAGTTATTCACACTTGAGATATTTGACACATGCCTGAAAGAAAGAGAAAATATTAAGTGAAGCACATTTTCATTAAAACAAATGGCAAAAATATGCAAGTGTTTAACATTTGTGTGTGTACAACAATGTTTGATTTTGGGTGGTGGAGATACAGAAAAAGATTGAGGACCAGAGATGGAATATACAGTCCCAATCCATAATAATGTATCCAGGTTTACTTTGAATAGCCTAATCGAGTATTAATAGAGCTCAAGAATATATGAAACAGGATAGGCATTATAATTGGTTCACTAGTATGTCAAATAATTCAAAACTTCAACAAGACCTGGATACAAATTTTGGATTGCGAGTTTTACAATCACATATAGAAGTATCCTTAAGACTTTGTGTTTGGATATACTACAGAATAAATATAGAATTTCAAAAACTTTAGTGAATCCACACAACACGATGGGAGCCACATTGTTCCTTCCCTCATCCATCAATAATATTTTGTGTTGTTTTTTTCTGACACTGGGCATAGGCTTCATCAAGTCCGTTACCATGGCACCAGGTCAACTGCTATTCACACACATCACAACATCAGAACATGTACCCAGCCATAGAGGGAGGGAAGTGAGGGTAATTCTCAAATACTGCAGCTGTTATGGTACCAGTGAGGGTGTTTTATGACGTTCAGTGGCCTTATAGTTTAGTTAGTGACTCAAACTCAAATCGGAAGAGTAACTATTCTCAGGCCCTCACCTTAGAGGAATCGATCTCCCGACATGAAGATTATGAGTCCAGAACACTAACCACTCGGCCACCTCCCCTGAATTAATAAGAAATGTAAAGTATAACTAAAAAGAGTTTCCTTTAGCATGCTGTGACAAGACATACTGTACCTTAGTAATACATCGATCATTTCCCCAACCAGACCCTCAGGATGAAGTGGTGGCATTGTAGCTAACTCACACAGGGAACGACGTATACACCCACCTCCCTCTATACCAAACCTGTACACATATATATATATTATAGTAGTTAATCAGTACTCACAAGACATTTATTCATTTAATCAGTACTCACAAGACTTATATATACATCTAACCAGTACTCGCATGACTTATACACATACAGTACATCTAACCAGTACTCACAAGACTTATACACACATTTAACCAGTACTCACAAGACTTATACACACATTTAACCAGTACTCACAAGACTTATACACACATTTAACCAGTACAGTACTCACAAGACTTATACACACACATCTAACCAGTACTCACAAGACTTATACACACACAGTACATCTAACCAGTACTCACATGACTTATACACACACATCTAACCAGTACTCACATGACTTATACACACATTTAACCAGTACTCACAAGACTTATACACACATCTAACCAGTACTCACATGACTTATACACACACATCTAGTCAACTCTGAATGAAACACTATTCCATCATACATTCATCTTTCCTTATGTTCCTTCACCAACAAAGTGGATTCTATAATGGATCTCTTTCATTCTTTTATATATATTATAGGTTTTATATATTAAGTGAAAGGTGTTACAAGTTCAGATTATTTAAATCAAGCAAATTGTACCATAACATTACATAGTAAGCACATGTGTATCATGTTTATATATTATACAGTAATGATAATACTAATAGTAATAATAATGTGTTTTGTTAGTCCCATCTCACCCCTGTATATAATAATAATAATGATGATAATGAAAAGATAGTAATACCATAATAAAAATACTACTACTAATAATAAAACGGTACTTTACTATACATACATATACACACACACATATATATAAATAGTTTTCCAAATAGAGTAATAGACAAATGTAACAAATTACCAGAAGAAGAAAGTGGTGTGTGTCAAAAATACATAACTATAAAGAAAAATATGATATAGGGTTTTAAAATACAGGACATTACAAGCTTGACTCAATCCTGTAAAGATACAAATAGGTAAGAAATAGGTAAGGTAAGAATAAATGGAGACTAACATTGAGAGTAATCCTTCTAAATCAGTCGCCATATCCACCATTTTTTCTCTCCACTTCTTGGTCGCCTTCTTGCCAAAGTTGAAGTTGCCTTTCTGGTCGACCACTTCATGGAGACTGAATACCAAGATGAAGGCCACTTCCAACGTTACAGCCGTGTCAACCAAGGGGAACAGCGGGAAGTTGTATTTCATCTCAAGCTGTGGCAGGTAAGGTCAAGTCGGGTTGGATAAGGATGGATGATCATCTTATTAAATTAGTGGGGAGAGAATGGGTCGGGTCAGGTCAGGTCAGGATGGATAAGGATGGATAATCATCTTAATAAATCAGTGGGGAGAGAATGGGTCAGGTCAGGTCAGGATGGATAAGGATGGATAATCATCTTAATAAATCAGTGGGGAGAGAATGGGTCGGGTCAGGTCAGGTCAGGTCAGGATGGATAAGGATGATCATCTAAATAAATTAGGAGAAAATGGGTCAGGTCAGGTCAGGATGGATGATCATCTTAATAAATTAGTGGGGAGAGAATGGGTCGGGTCAGGTCAGGTCAGGTTGGATAAGGAAGGATTATTTTAATAAATTAGTGGGGAGAGAAATGGACAGCAAAAGAATAGAGGAGAGAGTGCAAAGGAGAAGAAAGCTAGGTATTTAACTAGTACAGTATATTGCAGTTTTGTAGCAGTGTTGCCAGATCCAGCTAGGTCCCAGTATTTTGCCCCGGTCAGGTCCTCTGGTACTTTACCATGGTTAGGTCCCGGTAGTTTGATACACTCTAAGTTAGGTTTGGTTTGGTAAGGTCGGGTTAATTTCAAAATGCCCCATTTCCGAAGAAAATGCCATAGAAGAAAAGTGTCTTAGAATGTTATAAATTAGTGGGAAAAGAAGGTAAAAACATTGTACAGTAATATGCTTTGTGAATACCACCTCAATGTTAGGAGCTTACTTTAACTTACATTAATGCTTGCTGTCCTTGTGTTGTGAAGGAAAATGGTTCTCTTCTTCCTGGGTTTGAGATAGGCTGCCTTCAGTACATTAATATCAGAGGTGGTGAGGTTGAGGCCTTCCAAAGACACGAGGGCATCAGGGGTCACAGGGAAGTCTAAAGTAGCCCAAGATAAGGTCGATAACAGGTCATATGAAGAAGGACTAGACGAGGTTAGGACTTGTGCCAGGCAGTTGCTAATCATTACACTCATCAGTACCAACAACACATTAACACCACCTGTACAACAAATATTTACGCATTATTATTTATGGGGGAAGTAGCCTATAGTATTGGTAAATCTGGAGCAACTGCATGATTCCTCCAATATATTCCAAGTAACAACAGTGAAACAGAACACCATTATTTTTGCCCACATATGAAGCTGACAGGTACGCCTCGCTTTTTGTGAGATAGTTACAACAGGAAGGAAAATTAGCAAAATTAAGTTATAGTTTATTGACATATAATAGACAGTAATAATATTTTACTGTCTGCCTGTCAACAAATTATAACTTTTTTTTTCACTTTCCTTCCCTTTGTAGCTACCTCACATTCACAATTAATAAATATAAAAGCTTCATGTGTAGGCAACTGTTATAATACTGTATACATTTTGACCAGCCAGACGATAAACATTAAAATAAAATTGACATCACGGTGAGGTTTGTATGCTGTTAACAACTGCTGTACTGACTTGTGTGTGTGTTATTATTACAAGTATAACGGAAATGTATCTCCCTATTCTTTAATCAATATTCATGTACAGACACCAACAAACTACCAGTCGCCTTATTAGTCAAGTTATATGAACTACAAATGTTAACATCACAGGATTGTGAACATATATAGGCACCCAAGAAGTTTATTACTTTGCCTACAAGATGTCGTAAATATTATGTATAGAACTCATTTGTTTCTTGTATTATCATCCTACAAGAAACGTGATTTTGTTGGCTTCAGATCTATCATTTAATATTGGGTGAAACGCTGTATGAGGATCGCCTGTTTTGAACGATCGACTTCCTGTAGCTAATTAAGCACATCTTATTATATTCTTCCTTGTACACAACCTTAATTCCCTCTCTGTGCCATCCGTTCCCTTCTGTCATCACCTCTCGTTATGTCTCTTTCTCTCTCTCTTCTACGATAATTCAATCTCATGACCTCTCCCCGTACTTCCTTCCCTGTCTGTCTGGCAGTGTCTGCCCCCAAACTTACTGTCCTTTAAACCGCACGCACGTAGTATTCCACACAAAAACGGACACTTAGGTGGCACATACTAATGATCTTTAGTACATAATATATGCGTGCCCTTGGCTGGCTGGGTTGTGGTGAAACTGAATGAGGGAAAGAACCGGGTACAGCCCAGCTGATGGCTGATAGTGCTTGACCATAAAGACTCAAGGAGTGTTGGAGAGCAAGTGAACAGAATTCGAACAAGTGAATTTTCCAAACCATTCTCAACGTTGAGAGAGGTTTAGAAGATTCACGTTTTCGAACTCTGTTTAGTTGCAATATCCCGACGTCACGAACCTCAGAAAAAATGCCACTTTTCACCAGATAAAATAATTGTTTACGACAAAGTTGGGGAAATCCTCGATCGGTGATCTCTTTCCCGCATGATTTCGGCCTCATAAAAATGTATAATTAGAGGTGAAAAACTTTTCTGATTGCTCTCAATTTTTTTAACATAGGGCATTGTTCTTTCAGAAACAGTGTTTTTTTGTTTTAAGCAAAAGGTGCAGGTATGAACTAATATAAATGTTATTAGTTCTGCCAACCCCTGTACTATTTTATGCTTGTAATTGCTGTTTTACTGTATGTTGCACACCAATTCTTGTCTATGATGTTAATATAAAGTGCAGACGTACGATGTATCGGTAATTATCGCGGGGAAGATTTTACAAAATACATCAAACTCGGCCAACACTCAAGTTCCCCAACTTCCATATTAAAACCACTGGCGATCACACGCAACCCTTCAGTTAGTGACCCCGGGAAGCAGGCTGATAGTGACGTATAGTATAATAAGGTGTCGTCATCTTATGGGTAAAAAAAGAAGCTACGCTACCAACACCATGAAGCTCCACTGTTTCATCTAGTGTGACACTCAAAAGTCTCGGGGCCTCGCAAGAGTCTCGGATTACCGACAGCCTACAGTCCCGAGTCTCCCGACGTTGAGGGATATGGGTCTCTCTCCGTCTGTGTTTGTGCGTGTGTGTGTCGCACCTCCGAGATATCTCCACCCCGCCTTCTTACCTTTCACACACTCGTAATTTTTTGTCTCAAACTGGTTACAACTGGTATGCCTCCCTAACCACACCCACACAGTGACACATGATATGAAGGCACAAATAAACTACACACACACACACACACGACATACATACAGGCATATAAACTACCTACTTACCTACACACACACACAAACACACGACATGCAGGCACAGATAAACTACACACACACGCAAAACAAGACGTAGGGGTAATTTATGTTCCGACACTGGATACAAGACTTCATCAAGCCTGTTATATACCGTGGCCAAACAGGTCAACTGCATGCTACCAACACACACACACACACACTCGTCACAACTTCCCTAATTACCCTCTTGCAAATTTAGATGTGACAAAACCAACCACAAATGAATTCACTCACCTCCAGAAAGTGGCATGGTGACCATCTCCCTTTTACTCCAGCACTGCTAATGTTTATATCTTGTCGTTTTGACTTGCTTGATGGTGTTTGTCTGCCTTAATCTTGTTTGGTGGTGGTGTTTGCTCGTTTCTTTGATGGGGGTTTTCTGCCTACTTGTTTCATGGTGCTTACATGCTTGCTTGTTTAATTAATAGTGTTTTCTGCCTGTTTGTTTCTTTGATGGTGGTGTTTGACTGCCTTCTTGCTTGATGGTGCTTGTGTCAATTTGCTTGCTTGTTTAATAGTGTTTCCCTGTCTGCATGCTTGTTGATTTGAGCGTGATTGTTTGTCTACTTGCTAATTGCTTGCTTGGCGGTGTTGTGTGTGTAGGTGGGCTACGTATAAAGTCCACGCTTGCTTGATCTACACTTCACTCACTCTCACTCACACACAGCTCGCTCACCTCGGCCTGTCTCTGCTGATGTTCTCCATACTCACACACACCTCCCCATACTTCCTTCCTCCCCTCCCTCCCACTCTCAGTGACTCAGAGTGAAAGAGTCTGTCAGAAGGAACGTGATGATGGTCGTACGTCTGGCATACATACACACACACACGCACACTATTGAAGCAAGCACACACCAACACATTTATCAAGCAAGCACATACTGTACCAACACATCAATTTTATATCCACAACACATTTTGAAGGATGCACATACCAACACATTTTCAAGCAAGCACACACAAACAACAACAACGTGAATTTTATATCCCCAATACATTTTGAACTTTTTATTTAAAGCAAGGATCGAGAAGGTACTGAAATTAATTGAGAAAGGAACCCTGAGATTTTTTTCGCGCCAAACTTCAAAGGTACACACACACCAATACAACAATTAACTCCAACTTGTATAGGGGGACAGGCTTGGGGGTGCAGGAATAGGGGGCAGGCTTTCTACCCACCCCAAACTTGTCCCCCTATTCCCACACACCCCCAAAAAATCCAAGCCTGTCCCCCTATTCCCACACCCCCTTAAAGCATTTTTAGCCTCTAACCGCAGGCATATTTAAGCAAGTCAATTCTGTACTGCAGGAATATATTTGCAAAATGTAAACAAACATTTGGCGTCTAATAAGAGCATGTATACAAACCACTAAATCTATAGTATATGAATAAATGATACATGAAATTGAAGTACAAACCTTTATCTGTCTCTTGATATACTGTACCTGTTTAGACTAAATAGATATTTGTAGGATGGGTAGCCAGCTCAGAATGACCACAACTCTATTTTCACTTTTACACTCTCCTGACTATTCTAAGTAAGTTTTCACGCTCTGTCTGATTTAGTCATAAAACGTGTCAGAATCACATTTTTCAACACAATATAAAATATACTGTCACTGTCGTTTTAACATACCGGTACATACTGTACTGTATATGGACAAGGTTGGTGGGACTCATAGGAGCTAAGTACACACACCCTCTGTTGTGAACCTAATCAAGTATGTCAGGGGGCACAATTGCAGAAACCCGCAGTCACCCTCACTTGGGGTGTCGACAATTGCCAACACCTGCAGTTTAAGGGTTAAGAAACTGATAGATGTCATACAGTACAATAATATAGTGCTTGGGGAGTGATTTGATGTCTGATGAAAGTTATTGGGCACTACAAGAGCTGCAGATTAAGTTATATTTACATACTGAATGTTGCAGACCAAGGTGTGCATAAAGAAGAACTAAATAATTAAAAGCCTGTGATATCAGAGTTACTTATAAATTAAATTCTCATCACAGAAATAAAATTACAACAATATAATTATCACAAGATAACAATTTTCTGAAAATGTTAGTGATGAGTGAAGATAGTCTTTTTGGGACAACTAATCTCCTAACTCTAAAGGATTTATCACACGTGTCTATTTCTTCCATCAACCAATCTCCAGCCTGTTTCCATGTCTTCTCACTGAATGAATGCTGGTTGGATGATGGATGAAGAAACCTTATATTAACTAGGGAATAAAGGAAAATGTGCTAGTACAATTTCTACTTAATATTATAAGTGAGTAATGGGACAAGAACACATTGTATACTGTATGACTTATGAGATCAATAGGAGTACATGGTTTGAGAGGCAAGAACAAAGGTGATATGTGCAGTGTATGCTTAAATACTATCAGCAAGGTTGAGTATAATCACTAGGTTCTATCGATCTCTAATCTTTTAATTAAAGCTCAAATCTTTGTGTGTTCCGTAGCTAATGTCAGATCTAACTTATCTCAGCATTAACTTATTGAGGTTCTCTTCAAAGACTCAGCCAACCTTCTATCTCTTCCCCCACCCTCATCTGAGTCAGTGTCTGAATCAAAGAATGGATTTTTGCCAACCTTGGGACGTACATGTTGAGGTTGTGCCCTTCCTACACAACCACGGACTCCTTTATCCTGGAGTGTCACCTTTTGTGTTGAGTTTGGATTCCCTGAGATTCCATTTGTGATTCTTGCAGTTGATGGTGGAGGCTGTATTTCTTGGTTAGGCCTATCTTGTACATCCCTTCTGATGGGCAACCAGTCATAGTCTGGATTATATGGTGGGCTTATCTCTGAGTCAGCTTTGTCCTGATTGCGACTGCAGGCAAGGTTTGGGCTGGATGAGGAAGCATCAGGGTAGTACGGGGTTTCATTAAAGCTGGAGTTGTCACGGCCATTGAGGGGTGGGAACCCTATTGCAGTGTTACCCACATTTTCCTCAGCTAGATTGGGTGCACTGTTGGCATGAGGTGTGGATGGTTGGTTAGGTGATGAGTCCTGAGGAGAGGCAGGGGGGACATACTGGAACCCTGGCTGCTGATGAGTAGCATGGCTGTAACTTGGAAGGCCATCTTGAGCCTGGCCATGGGGTCCATGGGAATGTTGGAGGCTAAATGAATCAATGGAAGCATTGGGAGCTGAGGGGAGTACACGGTTCCGAATTGGAAGAACGGATGGATCACGGGAACAAACACTTCCCCTTCGAGTTGCACCAGCGAGAGAGTCTAAGTGTTCCACTGAAGGAGTGTATGGAGGTGGAGGGTCTTCAGGAAGGGGTGCCTTGGGGGGACTGGATCGATGACACCGACGCATTTGGTCCTTGGCGTCCTGCACTAACTTCTTGGCTGTATTTCCTCCTGTGAAATAAAATATGAAACATCATAAGGATTGCAAAAGTTTACTAGCTTTATTCTTTAAAATATTCACATGCATACCTGACAATTACAGTCTTCACCCATATACAAAAGTATTGCAGACCTGACCTGTATACTTGATGTCATGCAGATCCTTGTCATGAACATCAGGCAGTTCAGCAGCGATGGCTTGGTGTGCAGTGAAGATAATGAGACATCTTTGAGCAAGATCACAGTATGACATTCCCACTCTCAACATTCCCTCCTTCACACGGATCATCTTCACAGCCTCGTTTTCACTCACACGTTCCACCACTGTATTGGAAGAAAGGATATGAAAAGTAATGTGCCGTTAAGAAATGGCTATCTCATCTATATAAGAAAAGACATTAACAAAGTCAAACCATGTAAGGCCAACAATAGCAAGACATCTTCTTGAAGCATAGTTCATTCTGTTTCTTTTGAGGGGTTAAATCCACACCAAACAATGCTTGTATCCATATTATAATATTACAAACATACATTAAAATAAAAGTAGTTTGTGTGACACCTTTTCATGATGCTTTTCTCCTTCCTGGGAGCACCTTATCAAGGGATCGGTCATGGCTGACTTATATATAGCAAAGTTTGAGTTCTACAGGGGCTGCTACAAATTGGTTAACCCACACTCCCTATTCCATATACTGTATCAGGTGTTATGATCCCAATGTGGGGATGGATAGGTATCCAATCATTGTCAGTCCAATTTTATTATGAATAGGTCTATCCATACTAGACCAGACTTACCATCATGGTGTGCCAGTAAAGTTGCTCTCTCTGCTTGAGTCAGTTTATCCTTCAACATTTGTACCTCCTCTGCTGATGCCTGTTAACAACAAGAGTAATAAACCTTTTCATTTCATTGTGGAGAAAGTTATACAAATGTACAATAGCTATGCTTAAGGAAAACACTAATCTGGCCAAGACAGTCCACACACATGGGCATTATCCTTTCTTGCCCAAGGGAATGACTATGACCAAGAAGTCTCCAGTTTTCCTTGTTTCAACATTCCCTCTTTGCACAATCAAACTCTCCTCTGTCACCCAGACTCTTACCCCCAATATTAGAAAGAAGTACATTGCAATGGTAGCTATTAACTATTCATGACTTAAAAGCAATACTACACTGAAGACAATAACTACAGTATTAATTAATAAACTTTCCTTCCTGATGTCTGGAACCTCATGTACCGTACCAGAAGAAAAGGGCTAATAATAAACTTCATATGACTATTAAAACTTTAGACAGCTACTGGTAAGCTTTCCTCCAAATGATACAAAGCTCATAATACATTACAAGATGAGAGTACCAGTACCTCTTAGTATAGTTTAACTGCTAATGACTGTACACCCCAGTTCTCTCCTTCCTTACCTTCTTGCCGACCTTTTTTAGATCCCGTCGCAGCTTGGCCTCGCGCTGCTCCCGGCCTGACAGGATGTCCCGGGCTTGGATTACATGCTTTTCACCCTCCAAGATCAGCTCAAACTGTGTTCGGTACTCCTTCAGCTGGTCTGAGGTGAGCATATATGAGTGTTTAGTATCATATACATTATACTACATCTATGGTCAACTATCATGACAAAATACAACACGGTTATACACTTTGGTAGTCTTGCTTTTGTACACTACAGAGTAGGCTATATAAGGTGTACTGTATTTCCATAGTACCGGTACAGATTGTAAACTAGAAATGTATATAACTTTCAAAATTATTTCCTGTACAGTATCAAAGAAAGAAATTAAAAAAAAAGTAGAGAGAACCTATTTTGAAAATAAGATACAGCAATTAGAAGAATTATTAAGGTGTAAGAAAAATGTCAATAAGAAGATTTACAATACAAAAATCAAAACAAACAAGAAAGGAGTGCTGTTGGAATGGCTAAGCTCCTGAAAAAACATTGCATCGCATTGAACTTGTTTCTTCCTGCACTCACCAGCAAAGTCTCGCTGCACCTCTCCCCAAAGTGTTGCCAACTCTGTCAGGTATACAATGGTCTCCTCAATGGCTCTGTTCTGGCGACTACCCACCGCCCACTGCAGCAGATCTTCCGAGGACAGTATCTGGGCCTGGGCGAAGGACTTGAAGGAGGAGCGTACTTCACCCAGCTGGGATATTACCATCTGTAGGTTACTATTGCCGGTGGACATAGACCTCAGGCGCACACCAGATCTGATTCAAAGGTGAGGAACAGAAGAAATGAAAAAACTATCCAGAAAACAATAACACTATAATATTATATGTGTGTGTGTGTTCTATTTCTATATTATACTGATTGTAATTAAAGTACTGACCAGGAACAGAGTTTGTATATATATATATATATATATATATATATATATATATATATATATATATATATATATATATATATATATATATATATATATATATACATGTATATATATATATATATATATATATATATATATATATATATATATATATATATATATATATATATATATATATATATATATCTGGAGCAAATGATTCCTTCAAGCTATTCCAAGCAACAGAACAACATTATTTTTTTTCATCTGGTTCTGTTTCCTGGCATACTTTGGAAGAATCAAATCACTCCAATGTAACAAAAGTGAATTACCCCCCTTATCACCACAGTAGGACTCCCATTAGTCTAAATGTACCAAATTTTTTATATCCATATCTTATTAAAAACTTTGAAAATCATAAACTTCTTTCCTTGCTAGTATTAAAGGGAAGTTTTCTTGGCGGTACATTAACTTAGAGGGCTGCTGCTTCCTCCAAACTATGCCACAAAACAGATTTCCTATTAATTCCACTGAGGGCGTGTGTTTTCTGGCATAGTTTGGAGGAATCAGTAGCCTTCCAATTCACCATTACAATCTCTCTTTAAACTTTTATTTCCCTTCAGACCAAACATACATACTGATATTGTATGACCCAAAGGAAATAATTATGTGGGAATTACAGTGTAGGAAAATATGGAGCAACCAATTCCTCCAACAAACTATTCCAAGCAACAGAATTTATAATACGTCATAATTTATAATCATTTGTGAAGGAAGTCATCAGGAAAAACACTCAAATCTCAGAAAAAACACAAAGTTAGAATTAAACACCAAATATTTGTTAACTATGCTCTCACATATTTAATTCTGAGTAAAATACGTAATTATTTATAGTCATTTGTGAAAGAAATAATAAGGAAAAACACTCAAATCTCACAAAAACATTAAGTTAGAATTAAACACCAAATATTTGTTAACTATAATCACACATATTTAATTTTGAGTAAAATTATAATTCTACCTTTGTTGTGGTTAGGATTCCTTCAAGATCCTTTGTCCATGAGCCAATATTTCTTAACACAATCTTTATTTTTAGTTGTCACCTTATTATGACCCGATGTCAAGCCTTATTTAATTAAAGAAATCTTCGCCTTACCTCCGGATAGCTTTGCTCGCCTTGTCCATTATTGTAAGTGTCAAAAAAACGAAGTGGGAAATAAAAAATAACTCGGTGATCCGCTCCTCCTTCTTAGATATTTGTGTTTACCTCCTGCCTACACTATAGACCGTCTCAAACTAATATATTGTTACTTTATTTTAGTTTCTACGGTATTAATAAGTGTATTTTGCAAAACTTATCATTTATTGCATTCTATTTTATGTTTATGAGAAGGAAATAACTCGTTTTTTCAAGTAATTAAATACTGTAAAACACAAGAGGGATGCCTGGGATAAGATTGACCCTGGATGAGTCATGTTTATTTACAGGAAAGGCACATGGCTTACAACTACAGAAAACGATATATGTAAAGGAGAGACCTTAATAAATTGTTCTGTTCCTATTATGGTTTGTACTAAAGGGGGGTAACCTAATACTATTATGGCCTTTAGTGGCAATGTTTCCCACAGTGTTGGGGTTTGTACTAAAGGTAAATAAGGACTTATAAAATATCATATTATGTATTTTCTTTGGTTTCGTAGAGGAGTATTCAAAATATATGGAGGTCGATCTTATCACGACACTATATATAATACTTATATCGGATTACTGAATATTTATTATCTGTCTACACCACTACAAACAATCAATTACCTGGCAAATATATACCTACCAGTCCCAGAAAGAGGTCATTTTCCGAAGTCTGAAGCAGCAAGCTGGGTGTCACACTGCTGGGATAGGCTAAGGACAGGATGTGATTGTGGTAGGACGAGGGGGAATGGAAGGAGAGATAGAAACGGGACAAAATGTAGGAATGGTAGAAGTTGAAATATCATACGAGGTAGGAGATATAGGCCTACTTCTATTGGCAGTTGGTGAGGCAGGGGTGGGTAATGAGTGTGAAAAAGAATATATATGCGAGGTAAATAATGTGGAAAGAGTCGACAGAAGAGGTAAGATGTGATGCAGGAGAGGTAACAGAGGGAGGAGGGACAGTAGAAGCATGTTGTCCCCCTTTCTTGATGCTCTATTTACGTCCTCGGAGTGAACTGCAGCCCTCAACTCATCTGTAAACAATGGAGGAGCAGGTATCAATGAAAAGGAGAGTAAATAGACTGTGCTATATTCCAGAAAGACCTTATATGTATGTATGTATGTATGTATATTTTCAGCCTCAGGGCTGCACTCTGTCCAATAAACCGTTTATTATTATTATTATTATTATTATATAGTACCAAAAGAGAGAAGGGGTCAGAGAGAAGGAATAACAAGCACCAAGGAAAGACAAGGACACAGAGAGGAAGGATAACAAACAAGAAGGGAAACAAATCGAAGGAGAGGAGGAACAATGAAAGAAAGGAAAGGGGTTAACTACAGGGCTAGAACATTATTGACAGAAACCAGTGACTAGGTACTTTAATTAAGGGGAGAGTATACTTTTGGTACATTACAGTGCCTTGATTCCTCCAAAGTATGCCAGAAAACACACCCATATAAAGAAATATAATGGTATCCTGTTGCCTGGAATAATTTGGAGGAATCATAATCTCCAAAAATGTCAGAACTATACCCTCCTCTTAATGTGATGATTATTATGTGACCTTGACTTGTTTACCAGTGAGACCCCGTGAACTGACCGCTGCTGACGTGGACGGTGACGGAGGCTATGGAGGAGGAGGAGGAGGAGGCACCGACGGGGAGACAGGTGTAGTTGCCAGAGTCTTGGATACTCACCGAGGACACCACGAGTCTTGAAATGGTTCGATGCCCTGCTCTCTCCATCTGGTGTTTTTTTTATATATATGTCAGGAGAGTCAATGAATGAAAAGAAGGAAGAATTATAACTCTTCCAGACCAAAATAAACACACACAAAACTTATTATATCAGAGGAGGGATAGCAAGCACGTAGGCAAGAGAAAGAATGAAGGAGGGACAGTTGAAGTGAATAAAAGGATTGACTCGAGTCCTGAAGAGAATATTTGCTGTCAGGAAAACAAAAACAAAAGGGACGCGTGCTAATCTGATTAACACATGCACTCACCTTGATATTCACGCTTCCCTGAGTTTCAGTTGAGTGTTGTTGTTGTTGTTGTTGTTGTTGTTGTTGTTGTTGTTGTTGTTGTTGATGTTGTTGTTGTTGTTGTAGGAGTTTATTTTGGTGGTACCAGAGTAATAATAAGGGGCTGGTGGGTTGGGTTGTTGTGTCAGTGTGTTGTTGTTGTTGTTGTTGTTGTTGTTCCTCATCAAACACACATGTGAGGGAGAGTGAAGACCCAACCTGGACAAACCACTCTGTTGGACCTTCTATGTGACACCCACCGCCCGAACCTTACCATGGAAAACACTAGTATTATAACCACCGTTTTACTCGACGAAACACACACACACACACAAACTTACACACACACAATATTTACACTATCGAGCTCTATGTCTTTACGTGGCTGGATTGAATCTAGTGAAACACACACACACACACACACACACAAACAATATTTACACTATGGAACTGTATATCTTTACGTGGCTTGATTGAATCTAGTGAAACATGCTTCGTTGTGCATGGTAGGAATGACTGAAACAAACAAGGCCATCTCAATCACTTGTTGGCCCTGACCTGTGTAACACTATAGTTTCACTCATATAAACAAATCAATAAGAAACAGTTGGGAGTACACTCATGATACGTAATCCCTGACCAGAGACGAACTACAGGCCCCAAACACACATACCCTGCATTCGAACTCAGCCTATTTATGTGCGCTAAGTGGAGGGATTGGAGGGTGGGGAGAGAGCCTTCTACTTTGCTATCCTTACCTACGACTATCACTGGGGAGAAATTCATTCTCTACCAGTAACCTTCTAATCAGATCACCCCGTGTGGACCGTAATGTCTGTTGTGGTCTGTGATTCTATGTAACTCTATGTAACAATACCAAGCGATTCGAAGGTGTCTGCTCCTCACACTCTGGTTAAAAATTATGTATCACGAGTGTACAAGTTTATAGATAACCATTAAAATAATATACTAAGAGATGAAAGATAATTATCCACACTATTGTTTTATTGACCCCAACAGAAAAGTAACCCTACACATGAGGACAGACCTTGTTGTGTATGAGTGGTAGTGGTAGTAGTGGTGGTGATGGTGGTGATGGTGGTGGTGTGCTTTAGGTGTCTCTCCAACATGGTCTGCTGGTCTGTAAATAAAGTAAACATCCAATCAACACTGGCAGTAAACAAAGTAAACATCCAATCAACACTGGCAGTAAACAGTTGCTATACGAGTACAGGAATATGGCTGGTGTGTACAGTCGGGAGACAGGCTTGGGAAGGTTGGGGGGTGCAGGAGTAGGGGGACAGGCTTGGGGGGGGGGGGGTTAGGAGGGTGCGGGAATAGAGGGACAGGTTTTCTATCCACCCCAAGTATACTGTCGCCTTATCTGCTTCACCGGGACAGAGTTTTCATGGACTCGAGTAATACCCACGTTTTCTACACCTAATAATCTCGAGTCTATGAACATCGCGTGCCTCGGTGAAGCAAGTGAGGCGACAGACAGGACTTTTGCCGCCGACTGTACACTGAGGGTCAATAATTCTGTCCTGCCTGAACCTATAGAGACAACATGAAGCTCTCTCTGCCTACAAACCTCGTCTCTCATACATGCACTCCCTCCTCCTGAATCACTTTACTTGATAGATATTCATATTTACGAATGGTTCTGTTATTCTATTTATATGAGCTGTATGTTGTTATAATTTCGAAGCAGTGTCGGGTACCAATCTTCGCCATGAATGAATGAATACTTACGAATACATTTTTTAAAAGTTATGAATGAACTTTACTTTTGTGAATAAATAGTGGCCTTGGATAACATTTAAAGCCTCTCCAACCATTACGAAGCTACACACATATACACACACACACATGTGTAGAGTTATTATGGGAGACAACTACATCTCATATGTTCATGCCCTTACTACCCTCAACCTCACCTCAGTTTCTCAACGTCACCTCCAAGACCTACACAAATTTGGTGATAATCTCATCAAACATCCGCGGCACAGATCCCTTCTTCCACCATCCCTGCCTCCACCACGCCGAGCTTCACGTCACCACAACAAAATTAAACCCATCAGATGCCGTACTGATCGCTACAAGAACAGCGCAATCCCCACTATCGTCAAACACCTTAATAGTTAATTCCTTAGTTAAAACTAGCGTATCATTACACACACACACACACCCTAAGATTAACACACACACACACACACACACACATTAAATAACTCCTAAGAATAAAACACACACACACACACTCTCTCACACACACACACACACATACACACAGGCCTACACTGCACCTCAATATTAATTCCCCCCCTTAATCCTAATCCTGACCTGACGCCACTACCCTCCCAGGACATGTACACATGTACAGTACTATTGTATTTATATATTTCTGTGTTTTTCTTTGTTCAATTTATTATTCATCTCTAATATTTATACATGTATTCATTCATTCATCCTCATTTAATTTTAATTTTAAATGTATTATGTATATTTTCAGCCTATCAGCTGCCATTTACTAATAAACCGTATATTATTATTATTATTTATTATTTTACACATCTCGAACCAATGGAGGCTTTGTGTGGGCTGTGTCGTCTATATCAAGGCCAAGAGATAATATACTCTTGGCCTTGGTCTATATGGTATCTGAGTGTACAGTCACGAGCACTAATGAATATACAGTTTTGGTTGAAGAGAAGGGTAGGAAAAAGAGGAAAAAGGGCCATGCAGTCAGAAATTCAAATCCCGATCTACAAGTTAAAAATTCAAAACATTCATAGCCTTAGAGTGAAAGATATGAATGTTTCGAAAAGATTAACTTGTGAAACGCGGGAGTGGAGCCAACTGTACATCCCATGCAGAAACCTAAGGCAATAATTTACTACTGTGTTGTTGTTTAACTTTATACATTATTTTAATCCAACAATGACTGTATAATTTTTAATGTAGGTTGGTGGAGGAGGAACAGTGTGTAATTAGAGATTGTTTGTTCTGGTAGTCTGGTGAGGGGAGGGCTTGTGTGTGTGTGTGTGTGTGTGTGTGTGTGTGTGTGTGTGTGTGTGTGTGAGGGGAAGGGGAGGGGAGGGGAGGGGAGGGGAGGGAATTATGGGTAAGGATGAAGGGAGGGAGGGGAGGAGAGGGGAGGAGAGGGGAGGGGAGGGTAAGAAGGGACAGGGGAGGGAATGGAAAGAAGGGGAGGGGAGAATAATATGAAAAGCTATAAAATGGGGAGAATACGAGGGAAAAGGAAGGGTAAAAGAGGGGAGGAATGGGGCAGGGTAAGGGGAAAAAAGGAGGAAAGGAACAGGGGTAGAGGAGGGAAAGGGGGGGGAAGGGAAAAGTAGGGAAAGGCAAGGAAGGGAAAGACGAGAAAGGGACAGACTATAAGAAAATATATGAAAGTGTAGAAAAGAAGGGAAGAAAGGGTACGAAAAAGAGGAAAAAAGAGTAGGAAAAAAGAGTAGGAAAAAGAGGAAAAAAAAGTAGAAAAAGGAGGGAAAGAAAGGGTACGAAAAAGATGAAAAAAGAGGGAAAAAAGATAGGTAAAAAGGAAAAAAGGTAGAAAAATGAGGGAAAGAAAGGGTATAAAAGAATGAAAAAAGAGGGAAAGAAAAAGAGGGAAGAAAAGGGTAGGAAAAATAGGAAAAAAAAGTATATAAAAAAAGAGTGAAAGGAATACATGTAACAATATACAGTACACTACATATCTACATAGAAATCGTCGTGTTACTTGACAATAACAATGAATAGCGTGTTGACCTCTGCTGCTGTGTGGACATATCTAACTTATTATGTCCCTCCCTCCATCCCTCCCCTCATATTTACCCTCATCTTACCTTTATTTCACCTCATATTACCTTACCTTCATTTACCTTATCTTACCTTTATTTCACCTCATATTACCTTACCTTAATTTCCCCTCACATTACCTTGGGTTGCCAGGCGTACGATAAAAGTGAAGTATGTGTAATTAAGTAATTAATGGGGTGTTTTTTGTGACGAAAATGTCCTCTGTCCCCCCTCACTGTCACATACTTTCCGTGTGTATATATCTACCTATAATAATAAGATAGACAATTCTGGCTATCTTATATCCTATTAAAAACAGTTGTAACTATATTATAATTATACTATTAATACATATTTACCTATAATAAGATAGAATTGTTTATCTTATCCTATTAAACTATCTTATATCCTATTAAAACACTTCTAACTATCTTATATATTAGTAATCTATATTTACCTGTAACAGTAAGATAGACAGTTCTAACTATCTTATATCGTATTAAAACACTTCTAACTATCTTATATCCTATTAAAACTATCTTATAATGATCTTAGTAATCTATATTTACCTGTAACAGTAAGATAGACAGTTCTGGCTATCTTAGGAAGGGAGTTAATTTGACACACATATGCTCC
>JAWZYT010002462.1:0-10000 GCA_034508575.1 Petrolisthes manimaculis | reverse complement strand
AAGAAAAAAGCTTACCAGGAAGAGCGAGGTGTAGGAGAGCGATCAATGGCAGGGGTAAACAACAACAGGGTAGTAACAGAAGCAGGGGAGAACAGCAACAGGGTACCATCATAACAAAACAACAACAGGCAGAGTAACACTAGTAGGGCTAAACTCATTATTATCCATCTATTATTATTTATTGTTTCAACTTTTGGTTTTCCTTTCCAAACTTATTCTCTATCTATATTCCTTCACTTTCTTCTTTTCCTTTCCAAACTCATTATCCATATATTATTATTTATGGTTTCAACTTTTGGTTTTCCTTTCCAAACTTGTTATCCATCTATATTCCTTCACTTTCTTCTTTTCCTTTCCAAACTCATTCTCCATCTATTCATTTACTTTCTTTTCCTTTCCAAACTCATTATCCATCTATTCCTTCACCTTTTTTCCTTTCCTTCCTTATTCTCCATCTAATGTTTTCCCTTTTTTCCTTTTATCCTTCCTTATTATTACTGTAAAGAAAGAGCCTTTTTTTTCTTTCCTCTTTGCCTGGTTATATAAAGTTAATTAATCATATAAAGTTAATTATTAAAGCAGTCAAGAAATAATTAGTGAGTCGGTACATTATCTTCACAAAACAATAAAGTATAATATTACTACTGAGTTAATTAAATAGCCAAAGTTGCAATGCACATACAGCCATGTAGGCCTACTGCAGTATTATGGAGTTCCTTGGCTTTACAATTTTCCCGAAATACAAACACTTCATTGTAACCAATGACATTGGCAATGTAATAAGTTTTTAATATATAACACTGTAATAATAATCCATCAATCTAAACGAATATGAACATCAACAACTTCTTACGTACGAAAACCACTAGATAGAATTGTAACCAGAGTGAAGGACACTGAGAACGAGAGAATTCACACCCTTCCCAAACCACTTCTGGCGGGTAACTGTTACGATTGTCAACACTGACTCAACAGTCAACTCAGTACAGTGAGTGTCAGAGTCAGCTGACTGTCTGTGTGTCTGTACGATCACGAAAGGAACTGTTTGGGTCAGAAAGGTATATTGCCCACACCCTATATAGGTAATCCCTATGAGGCGGGGAATATAATAGCTTCTTAACTTTGACAGGAGATTACTAACTCGATATATCAAATGTTAAAAAAAAATATTACTATTGTGTAGTAGCCGAAGAGACGTAAGTTACTCCTATCTGATTTTCTTTGGTCACCCGAGGCAGAGAAAACGTTCACCAGCTGCCATCCCCTGCTATTACTATGACAAATGTAGGTTATGCATCTAGAAGGTAAATTTTATATCCATGCAGTGGGTGGTGACTTCAAGGACAAGGAATACAAATAAATTATGTCCCTCTCATACTGACTATCACTTCATTCATAAGTATTTCCTCGTTTATAATGCTGATCTAAGAATGTGACATCCGTTCTTTTTTTTTTAGTTTTCTTTCTCATTTTGCAGTCTTTTAATTTCCTGTTCTCACCCGTGATGTTCTCGACGATAGTGCTAGTCAAAATCTTTTTTTTTTCACTTGTACTCTCATCATTGCCCATCTTTTCACATCCTACAAGTTCAAGTTTTGAAGATATCAAACTAATCTTTTGAATGTTTAGTAATCATGAACAGGGAAATGATTGAGTAAAATCTTTCCCAGATGAAGGAAGGGATTACATTGAACTAGAACGGTAGTTGTCAGCCTTATTCCCATCAATTACCCTTAGTTAGAGAACTATCTTTCCATACCCCTGTTAATAGGACACCAAATATATAAAGGTACAGTGGAGCAAGTAGAAAGTGCAAATAAAATATGAGTGTATATGGCCACATGTAGCATACCACTCAAAATTTCAGCCAGTTACATTTCACTTTACATTGGCTCTGGAGTCTTGGTAATTCATTGATAATAATACCAGGGTTTAAATTTAAAAAACTGAAAAATATTGCAAAGTGCAATAATTTTTTTCTTGCACTTTCTATTTGCTCAACTGTACAGTACTACAGTACCTCGAAATAAAGGACAAAGATGAGTTGGAGAAGGCCAATGAAAAGAAGTTGAGACAAGTAGAGGAGAGCCGATTGGACGGGTGAAAAGTTGCTACAATAACAGAGGTCAGGGGAACATAAATGATATTTTGCAATTTTATAATATATCAAAACACACACAGTACATCAAATAGGCATTGGTATAAACTTTATATGGAAAACTTCAAGGGGGAGCAACTACCCTGTCCCCTTCCTCCAGGCACCCATGACAGAAGCATGCAAGTCTCACTGTTGTTTTCAAATCCTTCCTAAAACATTAATCCTGCCTCAATACATTCTCATATGCTATAAAAATAATTTAAAAGTAGGTTCCATTTTATATAGTCACTAACAACAACATAAAAATATTGAAATTTATTGCAACTACCTAAGTTAATGGATTCCACCTCAACATAATTATATATTAATTCTGCCTTAAGAGTAGAAGAGAAGAGAGTGAAGAGTGACAACTTTGTGGTAAAGAGAGAGGTTGTAAAGAATTAGTAAGAGAAAGGTTGGTGAAACAAAAGCCTTTGATTCCACCCAGTCCAAAGTGTAAGCCAGGTTAAGTCATGTGAACAATATCTTCCATTTCTATTAACTTTTTTTTTTTATATACCTCAACCTCGGGACTGTAGGCTTTCAGTAACCCGTAACTCTTGTGAGGCCCTGAGATTATTGAGTGTCACACCAGATGAGGCAGTGGAGATTCATGGTGATGTTGGTACCATAGCTTCTCTTCTGTCCCACTAGAAGACCCACACCTTATTTATACACATCACTATCAGGGGAGAGCAGCTACACCGTCACTCAAAACATCTTGCGGGGTATTTTCTTGACGTGTCGGTGTAGCCAGGGTAGTTGACGAACAATCGGACCCATCAGATCACCTCGGAAAATTCCCAGATGTTTTCTCGTGGACTCGAACCAGGGCCCTTGCCATGCACAGTCCGTCACTTTATCCACTCAGCCACTGCCTCCCCAAGTATGGTATGCTGGTTTAAACTCCATACAATGGTTTAAAAAATTGTAGACTTAAAATATTTGAATCCATCACATCACAACAACAAAAGATAATGGATTCCACCTTTAATATGTATTGTAAAGCCTTCCATAAAAAAGCGTCCAAATCATTCCTGAAATGTAGTGTACTGTATAGTGTCAAGAGAAGGAGAGAAAGTGCAATTTACTACCATTAGTACCTGTCTAATGGTGATGGCCAAGAGATGGAAACTGCTGGAAACAGGTGATATGAGGTCGGTGGGACTGAGTAAAGTCCATTGGTTCCCAGTTCTCCTCTGACGCTCCTTTTCCAATCTTCTTCACATCTTTCTGACTCCCTTTCACATTGAGGCCTCTGCCCAACCCAATATAATTCTCTGGTATCCTCTTCTCCCCATTGCCCTGCACACTTTTCAATGGGAGTGGGTGTATCTGCTTATTACCTCTCTTCATTACCATTGTCACTTTATCAACTGCATCTTGAAATTGTTGAGGGATCATCTCATCATCATCATTATCATCCTCCTCCTCCTTGTGCTGACTCTCTCTCATCTAAAGGAAATGTATAGTAATTAATATATTATTCTCTGTTAAAACAGGGACATTATATAAATACTATCAAGGTAAGTAAGGAAGGTAGGCTATGTGATTGAGAGTACAGTACTGTCCTGCCTTCCTCATCTATTCAACATCATTAATGCTCTCCTTCCTGCATTGCTATGTACTGAATTGTAATTATCCAAATTTATTTTGCAATGCAGACATTCACCATACTGTAAGTAAAATTACTTGACTATCAGTTTTCACTACAAACATGTGACAGAGAGTGGTATTATTAAACTACTACTGTACTTTGAGAAAATGTTCTCTTCGACGTTCAATTTATATTATTTTGGGATGCAAATTTAGCTATGAAACACATTTATCACGAAGAAATTTAATATATTACAGTACCACACTTACCTTTTGCATCTGATAGGCAATGGGAGCATTTGTCATTACTTGCCATGAATGACTAACTTTACACTGGCCAGGTACTGCTACCACACCTTGTCTTCCATAGTCATCACTACACACAGGCTGGTATATCCTCCCTGAGGGAAACATATTATTTTAGGTTTGTTTTTTGCTTTGTGTTTTTGAAAGTTGAGGGGAAACAAAATCAAGTTAATAACATTCATATTAATGCTTTCAACTGTCTCCTCCACTCATATGGTGAATAATTAATATAGGGTATCGCAATAATGAATATTTGTGATACTAGACTAGTAGTGTAGTGATTGAAATTGAAATAAAATTAAATTCTAGCTTGTTTCATACAGTCCATCTGGAACTGGCCAACCATTACCATTAGATATAATAACATGAATATAACCTTATGTATATGGTATAACCTTACACCTTTATGAATATACTGTACTGTACTACAAATTACACAACTGTACAGCTTCCATCAACATGTACTTCAGTTTTGTGATTCACTTCTTCAGTAGCATGGTTTGATGGAAGAGATTGTTTGTGACCGGTATTTATGTGATTCTATTTTAGTTCTTACTTGTACCCAGTTGTTGTGTGTGTTGTTGTTGTTGTTGTCTCAATGCCTCCGAGCGACCCATTGGCCTCCTCCAATTTCCTCCTGAAGGTGTGGGCAAGAAAATTTAGCAATTGATTCAGTACAAGAATAGAATGAGAGATAAAACAATTAAATAATGCATTAAACAAGTTGTATATTTATGTTCTAGAAGGTGTCTGACTAACCTAACCTAACCTAACCTGGACTGGGGCAAACTGTTTGAAGCAAATAGTTTGAAGAAATAGGTTACTCTAATTTGGCCAACAACACTATTACACCCAGTTTGGAGGAATTGGTTGCTCCAATTTGACCAACACTCACACCTTAAGAAGGTAATTCACTTTTGTTACATTGGAGTATCTTGATTCCTCCAAAGCATGCCAGGAAACAGATGAACAAAAATAAATAATTATGTTCTGTTTCTTAAAATATATAGTTTAGAGAAATAAGTAAGTTACTCAAGACTTACCAACACTTGAGTGGAGATACTATCGTTGGTAAATTGGAAGGCTACTAATTCCTCCAAACTACAGTATATCAGAAAACAGAGACACCCACAATGGTACTACTGTAATAGATGATGTACTGTTTCATGGCATAGTTTGGAGGAATCACAGACCTACCGTACCTACTAATTCACCAACAAAAGAATCTCACCTTAATTAATTTGTTTACCTGTCGTGTGAGTGAAGGAAACACGTGAAGAAGTAGAAGTAGAAGTAGAAGAAGTAGACGGATCACTATAACATGAAGCTAGGTCATCATCACCACTTATACCTTCACTACCAAGGTCACCATCACCAGTTTGTTGTTGGTGTTGTTGTTGTTTTTGTTGTTTAAAGGAGGTCAACAACTCGGTATGCTTGTGTCTTGATTGTTGTTGTTGCTTGTTTTGTTGTTGTTGTTTACTGGAGGTCAATTGAGGCCACGTAGGGTCAATTTTTATGTTGTTATTATACTGTCTTGGTTGTTGTTGTTTGTTTTGTTGTTGTTTACTGGAGGTCAACAACTCAGTATGCTTGTGTTTTGATTGTTGCTTTTTTTTGTTTTGTTGTTGTTGTTTATTCCTGGAGGTCAACAACACAGGCCACGTAGGGTCAATATTGTTGTTGTTGTTGTTGTTCCTTTGATGACTCCACATTGTTGTTTTGTTTGTATCTTTTAAATACTTTTCAATACAAACTAACTTAATTAACCAGACCGGATCTTGTAGTTAGTATCTGTAATTTAATTAAAATCAATGAGAACTTGAACAAATAATTTAACGAAAATAAACAAAATAATGCTATAATAATAATGATACAAATAAAACAATGCTATAATAATGACCGTCACCTACGATATTAAACAAAATAATACTTTGATAATAATGCTACAATAATACAAGAAAAATAATATAATAATAATACACACAAAATGCTATAATAATGATTGTCACTTACGATATAAAAATAAGGAATATTTTTAAAAGTTGCCACAACTCGATTTCAAATTTTTTACTATTACTAGTGTTTATATTTCACTATTACAAATAACTTTTCTACATACCACTTGCCTCGCCAATGCGTAATAACACAAACAACCAGACGCAATAACGGTAATTCATTTAATATTTACCAAACTGACTCGTGGACAGAAGTAAAATCATGGAGGTATTATATTTATACCTTCATGAGTAAAATGGCAGACCAGAGATGTCATTGTTTACATTCTCAGATCTCACTGGGGAGTTATCGTACACTAAGGTCTACATTGTCGTATTCTCGTCAGGAATATCGTACAACATTATCATTATTTTGCAATGGGTAAAACCATATCCTGTAATGCACAGAAAAATACGATGAACCGAATATTTTTCATATTTCATGACAACTAATTAATAACAATCTATATCTGTAATACCTATGATTACAACACTACAATTCTATTTATAACATATACTAGTGTACACACTTATTTATCTTTTGTTATTTGTATCTCACATGTAATTTATGTATTTTCTGTAATTATTGAGTATATACTGTATTGTAATTTGCATAATAACCACTTTGGTGGATAATAAAAGAATCTGAATCTGAAATCTGAATCCCTCACACCGGAGCTGCCTAAAGTTATTATTGTTGAAGTTCCTAACTTCCTATATAGCTGTCTGGCCGAGTAGCTGCCTAAAGTGGTATTTCATACCTAATCTTATTTATTTCTTGTACAAATCTTTCCATACTTTGTTTATTCAGCCGGCTATCTTTATCTTCCAGCAGGGACCCAACAACCGATTATCACCATCCCTGGCACCGTCTGCCCGGCGGCCGGCCTCGCCGCTCTGGGCGCTCTCAGAATGAATTTTCCGAATTACCTTAGATTATGAGTAAAATTACCTTAGATTGGAAGATTTTACGTCAGATTTCAATTAAAATTACTTCAGACATATTAAGGATGTACATGTAGGCCTATATTTTCATATATATTGTGACAACTGGAAGAACCCAGCTGTATAAACGTCTGAGGGATATATATATCCTACTGTACAATATCATTACCTGCAGCCACTATACCATCACACAACAATATAATCACCTTCAACACAGTCACTACTGTACAACTTTTGTATATAACACTCACCAATGGTTAAGAAGCTGTCCAGTGTCTTCAGTGTCCTGATGAGCCGGGTTCTACGGGTTGGTTACTTGTCACACCAATAATGGTCCAGCTGGCACTTATGAGTTGTGACTGATAAGATATCTGCTGTAACACTTCAACAAAACAACAACAGTATGAGTATAACAAAACAACAACAGTATGAGTATATAGTGTAGGACAGTACGAGTGTATACTAGACTCTGTCTCAGTGAGTGTACTTCTGTTACTACAGACTCATCAGCCACTGGGCCCAACACTGTGCGAGTGTGCGTATTTATTGCCTGGCTGTGGTTGTATGTCTTTTGAAACAGTGTTTTGGTGTCCACGTGGATAGAAGGACAAATTTGATTGGTGGATGGTTAAAGTATTGCTCTGTGATTGGTTGGGCATCTGTGTCACTGCTGTGTGGACTGAGAAGAGAGATTAAGGGAGTAAGGGAGATTAAGAGATTAAAGCAGATAGGATTAGTAACATGACATGGAGGTGACAAGTGCAGAGAGAGAGAGAGAGAGAGAGAGAGAGAGAATCAGAATTAGAATTGTTTATTTCCATTATTACAATGGTTGTTCTCCATTTTTATACATATATAAAAAAAACTATAGTACATAAAGTTATCCTATTCTAATCATTGTTAAGAATATTCCTTTGCAGTCTTTTCTTAAAACTATAATAATTGATGGTAACTTCCGACACTGTACAGATATCCATATATACTCAATTTGATCACGTTTATCAACATCAATTTATAAAAGAGATACATTTAAATCATTTTTTACATAAATACACACTCCACCTCCTCGACTTTTATCATATCGAAACACAACGTAATCAGGAATATTTATGAAGCTATCTAAAGCTAGTATGAGGAAGGAGCCATGTTTCACTTATACATAAAATGTCAATACCCCTATCTATTATTAAAGTTGAAACTTCATTTAACTTAGATACAAGAGACTGAGCATTAATATGTTCAATTTTTAGACATTTCTTTACATCATAGGGAGCATAATTTTCGACACGGTCTTCTTTGCCAAATTTCTATGGGCTATATTGGTTACAGGAACGTTGTTTGTGTCCTAACCGATGACAATAAAAACATTCTATTTTATGATCAAATTTGCATTGAGATTGATGATGGTTGTGTTGCCCACAGTTATAACACCCTTGACTAGGATTGTCAGAATACGTACTATAGATAGTGGCGATATGTGCGTGTGTGGAGAATATTGTGGTGTGGTTATGTGTTTGTCTTCTCCTGTGATTCGGCTGGTATGAAGGAGAAGATTCACGTGGTAAGTCAGGTTGTCCTTTGGTGGCCCCAGGATTACCGTGACCATTTGTGTGGGTCAGGTGAGCTTGATCTCTGCCAACAAGGGGATATCCAGGGTTTATATATCTATATGAACCCTGGGGATATCTATAAAAAAAAGAATTCTAGTGGGGGTGAGGTTAGGGTTGTCCCTGGAGGTTTTCGGATTAGTACGATTTCTGACCACCTGCCAACCCTTGCACTGCTGGGGGATCCTGTAGGAGTGGTAGTGGCAGGTGTGGTACTATGGTTTTCTCCACGTGGCCAAGACTCTTTGTTTGTGTTTTTCTTAATTTGGGCCCAGTTCAGACACTCATGAAAGGAAGGATGTTGTGTAGTAATAACCTTTAGTAGTCTTACAAGTTTACAACCCGATCTTGCTTTAACATTGAGCCCTGGTGGTTTTCTTCATATGCTTCGAAACAGTCTTCGTGTATTTCTCCTATATACATGTTCCAAGCCTAAATGAGAGGTCAGATTTGATTGTAGTTATATCATTTTCGTCAGCCCATTGTTGGATGTTGTCATTTAGTTCATTTATCTTGGCCATATAGTGTTACTTTTGAGGAGAGAGAGAGAGAGAGAGGACTAACCAACCACTCACCAGATCAAACAAAGTATTTTTTTGTTTAATATATCCATTTTTTTTAGTACTATTATGAATATACATGTCCATTTTAAAGTTTTAACCTGGATTGCATCTGAATTACCTTAAAAATCATCTCCTTACCTCAGAATTACCTTAAATGGGGTAGAATTACGCTAATCTGAGGAAATTACCTCAAAAAAATAATAATAATAATGTCAGCCCGCACCTTAACACACACAAACACACAAACATCTCTATCCTCCCTAGATAATTCAGCAGCTTATCATATCTCCCACCCCTCCCTACACACACACAAACATATCTTACCTACACACACACATCCCTTCCCTACACACACACACACACATCTCTTCCTTACACACACACATCCCTTCCCTACACACACACACACAAATATCTCCTCCCAACACACACACACATCTCTTACCTACACACACACACACACACACATCCCTTCCCTACACACACATACACAAACATCTCCTCCTACAAACACACACACATCTCTTCCCTACACACACACACACACACACAAATATCTCCTCCCAACACACACACACATCTCTTCTCTACACACACACACACACACACACAAACATCTCTTACCTACACACACACACACACACACACACTTTCCCTCCCTACTCCCACGGTCAACTCAGTCTTTCTTTCCTATCTTACCTTCACACCTCACTGCTAGCTGTCTGTTAGGGGGGTGCGGGATTAGGGGACAGGCTTGGGGGGGGGAGGTGTTTAGGGGGTGCGGGGGTAGGGGGACAGGCTTGGGGGGGGGGGAGGTGTTTAGGGGGTGCGGGAATAGGGGGACAGGCT
>JAWZYT010002461.1:0-41651 GCA_034508575.1 Petrolisthes manimaculis | reverse complement strand
GAGTAGGAGAGAAGGAAGGCAGGCAGGCAGACAAGTGGGATGCATAAGTTCCTGGTGGCTATAGGTACTACAGTAGTGAAGTATGCAGGTATAGGTGAAAGAGTACCAAGGTATAGGTATAGGTAGTTAGGTAGGTAGCTATAGGTAGGGAAATTAAGTAATATACTGTAGTAGGGAGGGAGAGAGGGAGGTGGTCAGATGGGTAGGTAAGTACGGTACTATTTATACAGAATATACAGAGAAGAAAGGAGAGAACGAGGATGATAATAATAATAATAATGATAATAGTTGTAAGGGGTCATGTAAGGTTGTCAGAAGGGCTTGAGAGGTAGAGAATATCAGGTACTATATACACGTAATCAGGTATAATTTATAAGGTGATCAGAGTTGAGAAGCAAGTAGTGAAGGGAGGCTGATAACTAAAGTATAGCCAGACAAGGAGGAAGATGTTAGTATGGAAAGAGAAGACAATGAAGCAGGGTAAACAAGCAATTGGATTAAGGGAATATATACAATAGATTTGGTACAACAGAGCTCATTGATTCCTCCAAAGAATACCAGAAAACAGGACCAAATTAAATAATTTATATAGTAATCTGTTGCTTGGAATTTGTCTGGAGGAATCATTTGTCCAAGATTTATCAACACTGAACTTCCCTCTCAAGAACTCCAGAAGGAAGTCAAGTATATGATAAAACAGGTGAGTAGAAAGAGAAGGCAAGGAGAACAGGCAAGCAAGCAAGCAGGCAGAATAAATAAGACAACCAAGCAGGTAAGAAATGCAGGTAAGAAGACGAAGACGAGATATACACGTGACCATTAGGAAGACAGGTGGGTAGAGGGATAGACAGGTGGAGGAGAGGATAGACAGCTGGCAACGAGTAGAGCATCAGTGGTATGGGCCAAGACGGACATATAATTAGCAGGTATAGGAGAGTACCAGTAGCAGGTCAGCAGGTAAAGAAAAGGGTATAACATCTGGATTCCCAATTCCTTCGTGGTTCAGTGGCTGACTCATTTTTGTGCACGAAATGTTGGGGAAAAAATATAGCCGGTCAGAAACACACACAGACACACAGATCATACACTATTTGATTATTCAGACATAACAGACAGACAGAGAGAAATACAAACACAGAAAGATACACAGAAACATAAAAGATCACACAAATAGATAGATTACACACTATATACATACAGATACCTCAGCCATATATACACAGACAGACACAAACAGGTCACACAAAAAACACACCAGACACAAAGACCTCACAGGCAGACACATAGGCTGATAGAGACATATACACCTTACAGACAGACCCAGAGAGACACACAGACACACACAGACAGACACACAGACACACACACACACGCACCACAGTCAGACACTGCCAGAGACAGATCGAAGCCAGAGAAAGACACAGAAACATACATCTCTCCCTTACACACACACACACACACACACACACACACACACACACACACACACACACACACTCCATCATAACGCCTACCACGGTCACCACCAACGCCCCATTTTCGTCGTGATCACAAGCATTAGAGGAGATAAGATCAAGTCGGGGCGAGATTAATACACGAGTCAGAGAGTATAAGAGATGCATGGTCTGCCGTGTTGGAACCCTTCATATCCAAGTCTCTTATGATTCAGTGAAAGATGGGGGATTCGCTGTTCACACTCAGATTATTCACTTGTATTATCTCTATCTACTGTCTACTTGTACTGTCTACCTGACCTGACCTATTTCTATAACTTCTCGGGGTTTTGCCTAATCTTACCCTTATAATATTGATATATATATATATAGTTTTTTCCTCTTTATTTCTATATCCTAAGCCTGTAAGGGAGAGACTATAGTAACATTCTTGGCTGGGTCGAAACTTGGGCACCATGCAGGTATTAATAGTTTAGCAGCATCCAATCAGATCGTGTTTACTGAAATCGACTGTGCATGGAGAATATCAGACACCAGAAAAAAATCCCATATAAAATTGATTCCCTGTGCCGTGAGAGACTTTGGAGGGACAGCCAACATGAAGACAAGGCCGTTCCAGGTGTTGTGTTGTCCCTCCTTCTCTGTCAGTCAGTAATGTCTTCACCAGTATTTTCTTTTCTTTTTCTCTGACTTCTCTTACTATTCTTTCTTCTATTTCTCTCTCTCTCTCTCTCTCTCTCTCTCTCTCTCTCTCTCTCTCTCTCTCTCTCTCTCTCTCTCTCTCTCTCTCTCTCTCTCTCTCTCTCTCTCTCTCTCTCTCTCTCTGTGTGTGTGTATTTGTCAATCTTGCAATAGGTGAATGATTGGTTTATATATGTATTGATTGATTGCAACACCAAGGGTCATATGCCACCCATGAAGAGTGTGAAAAGGGAGCCATATGAATTAAGAAGGTAATTAATTCCCTTTTGGTACATTGGAGTGCCTTGATTCCTCCAAAGTATGCCAGGAAACAGACCCAAGTCAACAAAAATAAATGGTGTTCTATTGCTTGGAACAGTTTGGAGGATTTAGTGGCTCCAGATTTACTAACACACACACAAAAAAAATCCCCCTTAAATCTTATGTATGTACCAAAATATATTAGAGACTCAATAGTTTTATAATTACGTATTTTTTATTTATTGAAGTTATTATTTAATTATTGAAGTTATTATTTATTTATTGAAGTTATTATTTATTTATTGAAGTTAGTATTTATTTATTGAAGTTATTTTTTATGAATGTGTTGGATGACTACTGAACGTGACTATAATATTGTAAAGTATACCTGGTGCAGCGCCTACGTCAGGTGTGGTAATGAGTGGTTTGCCTTCCCCATAGTGTGACGGATGGGGCTGCTGACGTCACACTGAGGAAGGCACGGAGGGAGGAAGGGGGAGAAGAGGGAGAAAAGAGAGGGAGTAAGGAGTAGGGGGGGACAGGAGTAGGGGGGGACAGGAGAGGGAGGAACGGAGGGATGAAGGGAGTGAGGGGGATAGTAGAAGGAGGAAAAAATAGAGGGAGAAAAGAGAGGGAGTGAGGGGGATAGCAGAGGGAGGAATGGAGGGAGAGGGAAGGATGGGGAAAAGGGAAAGAAAGGAAGGGGAGGATAGAGGGGAACTGAAAAGGGGAAGAAGGAGAAAGGGAGGGAGGGAAGGAAAGAATTTGAGAAGGGAGGGAGGGAGAAAGGAAGGGAGGGAGAGAGAGAGGGAGGGAGGGAGGGAGGGAGGGAGGGAGGGAGGGAGGGAGAGAGAGAGGGAGGGAGGGAGGGAGGGAGGAGGAGGTGGAGAGAAACAAATACACACACGGGTACCAGCGCCATCTTGGGAGTCGAAGTTGGCAATGGAAGTGGCGCCATTTTCCTTTTGTCTGTCTGTCTGTGTGTTTGTCTGTTTGTCAGGGTCTCTCTCTTTTTTTTTTTTTTCTCTCTCTCTCTCTCTCTCTCTCTTGATATTGCCTCACATATAACTGCTTTTCTCCCTTATTCTCTTTTTTTCTTTCCCATATTATTTTTGTTTAATAATAATAATAATAATAATAATAATAATAATAATAATAATAATAATAATAATAATAATAATAATAATAATAATAATAATAATAATAATAATAATAATAATAATAATAATAATAATAATAATAATAATAATAATAATAATAATAATAATAATAATGATAATAATAATAATAATAATAAGTGAAAGTGAGTAAGACCATATCAGTAACCACCATTTCCATCTCTGCTTCCCACCCACACACCAAATATCAAACCATCCCACCCACATACAGCACCTACCTACCTACCTATCCACCTACCCATTCACCAACCGCATCTCAAACTACTATTTCCTTTCCTTCCTCTCACCAAATTACAAACCATCCCACCCACATACAGCACCTACCTACCTACCTACCTATCTATCTACCCATCCACCTACCTACCTACCACATCGTATCCCATTATTCCCCTTCCTTCCTTCCTACCTCCCACCTATACTGTATATACCTACCTATACCTACCTGCACCACAACCCAATCCCACCCATGATGCACTGAATAATAATTTACTCTGCTTCCTACACTGCTGATGTCACCCTGTTCAATTTAGCATCTCCCCTCTGGCTGCTGTCTTCCTTCGCCCCACACACACACACACACACACACTCATATACGTATTGCTTCAGGCTCTGTGCTCGCTCGCTGTCTCATATTAAGTCATTTTACCACCCAGGTCTCCGGTGACATGATCTGAGGCTTGATGATGGGGTTGACAATTTAGACTGGTGGGTTGGTAGGTGGGTACATGGGTGGGTTGGTAGGTGGGTACATGGGTGGGTTTGTGGTGGTGGTGGTGGTGGAAGTTGTATTCGTTGTTATTGTTGTTGTTGTTGTTGTTGTTATTGTGGTAGTGATTGTAGTAGTAGTAGTTGTTGTAGTAATGATAAAAGTATGAGTTGGTGTAGTTGTTGTTGTTGTTGTAATAGTGAAAGTAGTAGGAGTTGTTCAGTAGTAGTAGTAGTAGTAGTAGTAGTAGTAGAAACAATAATGTCATGCTTTTGGTGGTGATGGCAGTGATGGTTATGGTGGTGGTGGTAGTGATGATAGTAGTAGTAGTGATACCAAAATGTTGTTAATTAAGGTGATGAATATTTGTGACTTTTAATTTTTAACGAGATGGTGATGTCCTGATGGAAATAAATAAATAAATAAATAAATGGTGATGTTGTTGACCATTTTAATTAAGGAGGTAATTCACTTTTGTTACATTGGAGACAAATGCATGATTCCTCCAAAGTATGCCATGCAGGAAACAGGACCTGGTGAACACAAATAATGCATCCATGGTGTTCTGTTGCTTGGAATAGTTTGGAGGAATCATGCATGCAGTTGCTTCAGACTTATACCAACACTGTACAATACATGCTTTCCTCATAAACAAACTCTTAGTGAGAATATTGAAGATGGTTACAGATTTTTTTTTTTATGCCATTTATAAGAATATTGGTGGATTTTCCGGTCAGATAATTTTGATGGCTGAATAGGAAACATGTTAATAATATACACGTACACACACATATATATATACACACACACATATATATACACACATATAAAATACATTTCTCTTCACAACCTCCCTCTCCCCCAAACACATACACATGCACACACATATATTCATTCCTCTTCACAACACACACGCACACACACACACTTCCCCCCCCCCCCCTCTCTCTCTCTCTCTCTCTCTCTCTCTCTCTCTCTCTCTCTCTCTCTCTCTCTCTCTCTCTCTCTCTCTCTCTCTCTCTCTCTCTCTCTCTCTCTCTCTCTCTCTCTCTATTTTCTCAGCCACCCACTGTACATTTTTTGACCATCGAGAAGACAATAGCACTAGAGACTAATGGAATCAAACCCAACGTAATTAGAAAAGCGTAACGGGAGTATAGAAAAAAATAAAAATATGTAACTCTGTTAATGTGTTGTTGGCTTTCGCTGAGTGAACACAGGAATGCCTTGCCGACCGACCGAGTACCTACGAAATTTTTACAATCATCTATCTATATCATCTATTTTTATACCAACTGTCTATTTTTATATCTAACCTTTTCATTCTAAGAAAGAAAGTTTATCATCTAAGGTATTTATGTTTATCTATTTATATCTTCCTCTAGACTACTTTTATATCTAACCTTTTCACCCTAAAGGTTTCGTTATTCTTGGAAGCCGCTGTTGTAGTGTGAAGAGATTCGAAAGAAGGAATACAGAACCAGTCATACATAACATATAATATTTCCCATGTGAAGAACAGGGGGAAATGTGTGATAGGTTTGTGTTATTTTCGCCAGATGGATTACACAGTTTATTTGTGAAACCATATGTAAGTACTCATTAAAGGGTATTTTATTTTCTGGGATATTAGGAGGGCTACTGATTCCTCCAAACTGTGTCAGAAAACAGACTAGGATTAATTCAGTATATATAGGAGTACAGGACCTGTTTTGTTGCACTGCTTAAAGGGTTACATTGTCTCCAACTCGACCACAACAAACGACCCTATCAATTTATAAACCCTTTCCAGCTACAGTATACAGATGAATGTTATATCCGACACCCATTCCATTATGAAGCTGTAATAATAATAATAATGGAGAAAACCAAAGGTTTAAAAAATTGATGATGTTTACAGGTGCATTGGAGTTGATAAATAAAAATGGACATAATAATGAACCTCGCTTGTTTGTTTGTTTCCTTGTGTCTTTCCCATGCACTGATATACACGACCAGTCCATACAGCTACTGAAAAAGATAAATGTAATCCACTGTAAATCTTTTGGCAGACAACAGGCAAGTAAATTAATTACTTTTTTTTTCATCTTTGAACTACGATGCATTCTCGTTTTTTTTTATTTCGCATTTACATTTAATTAATTACAGAGTCTTGGATAATTTACTATTCCTTATTGATTGTAGGCAGGTGAAAGGTGATGGTTTATATTGTCCAGATATATGTTTACCATGCAACTTATTAGTTTCTCTATATTGGTAACTGATAATCTCCGTTCAGGGGTAGATTGCTGCTTCGTGGCTGTTTATTTTTTTATGTATTTCCATGTATTGGTGCGTAATATCACGAGACCTCCCACACCCACGCCCTGCTACTCACGCCTCTACCCCGCCCACCCACCCACCCATCCACTCACACAGGAATCCAACTGTGGGAGGTCTGGTGCCGGAATGTCTTTCAATTACACGTTACCAATGTCTGTCTCGCAAGAAGGAGGATCAGACTGTGTCCACAGTAACTATGTAATTATATTACTCCAGTGATCATGGAGCCATTAAATGTTATTAGAAAGTTTTATTTGGAAGAGAAAAATTGCATACAACGAAGAAATATTATGTTTATAAAATTCAAAGATGTTGAAATCTCCTTACGTACCAGGATATATATATGTATATATATATATATATATATATATATATATATATATATATATATATATATATATATATATATATATATATATATATATATATATATATATATATATATATATATATCAATTCTATCAAAGTTCACTTACCTGAATTTGATAGCGTTTTATCCATGTTGTCTGTACCTGGAAATGGAAAGTTTATAATTTTAATCAATCAATATATACCTTTAATGTTTCTAATTGTATCTTTGGTCATTTTATTTATATGTTACAACCTTCACTCTTCAACTAATGGCTTGTGTTGATGTTATAACATTGATTGACGAGGATTTCATAGATATATTTTAATTCCTACACAACGAATAACATAAACTGTTTGTAAATAAAGTTAGTCTATAATGAATAACTACAACTTTACCAGGTCATATTAATTTATATCACACATGAGTAAAATATCTGGCCAGAATAAGTAAGTGGAAGGCTGACGTGTGTGTGGAATAAGAATTAACTCGATTCCACACGGCAATTTGATTTACCGATTAGGAGTGAAAAGCTGAAGCAAATATGAGCCAACTGTATACCTGCTTCAAGGCTCACTTTTGGTTGAGTTATAAAATATTCCAAGGTTTAAAAAAAATGTCTGATATTTGATCCAGATGTATTTCATAAATTACACAATATAATTTGATAACCTATACTGGGAAAATATCCGAAAGTCATACATGAAAAAAAAAAAAATAATAATAATTATTGAAGTTTGTTTGTGTCCTTTCGTGTATCATATAGTCTGTGTGTGTGATTTTATATACCTCATATTAATTAATAACTACATTATATAATTGTGCATAATAATATATGTGAGTGAGTGGTTGAGTCACCTTCACTTCCACGTTTACAGACAATATTCCTAGTCTTGAATGCCTGGTATATACACATCTACAGACAATATTTATTGTATTCAAAATATGATGTTTACAAATTTACAGACATCATTTCTAGTCGGTATTATTTGGTATGTATGTACACGTTTGTAATAATAGTTAATGACTCGTATTTTTACGTTTACTTACAGTACAGTATTCATAATATTATAATTACTATACTATACAACTACAATACGGGGTTGCTCGGTCAGACAGTTTGAGGAACAACAACAACAACAAAAACAACAACAACAACAACAACAACAACAACTACAACACACACAAGACACATTTACAGATCATATTCCAAGAGTTAATGAATGATATTTATATAAAGGGTCAACCGATAAACCTATACTATAACCATCTACCATACGATGCACTAAAACCTTCAACATTATAATAAACAGGATAGAAAACTCGACCAAAAACTTAAAAGCCACGGAAATGGTCAGGTTGGTTAACGTAGTCCATGGGGTTGTCAAATGATTTATTGCCCTTGTCATCAAGTACAGGAAAAAGTGGTGATGGCCTCTGTGTGCGTGTGCATGTGTGTGTTGTTGTTGTTGTTGTAAGTGTGTGTGGTGTTTTTTTTTCTAGTGTGTGGGTGTGTGTGTGTTGCTATTTTTTTCTGCTGCAAGTGTGTGTGTGTGTGTGTGTGTGTGTGTGTGTGTATACCTTCCCTTTTATTCATCCTTCTCCCATTCCTTCCTTTCCTCTCCTATCTTCGTTCAAATCCAATTCTACCATAACCTTTCTCTTCCTCTCCACACCTTCTCCTTCATTCGTCCACCTTCCATTTCACCTCTATTTTCCTCGTTAAAAACTATTCTTCCAATACCTCAGAGCAACCAATGCTTCCTGAATATTAAAGGAAACGGGCTATCGTATTTTTTTTTTTATTGATTTGGTCTGTTTACTTGTATGGTTTGAAGGAATCGATAACCTCAGTATACTAAACGAATATTATTACCTCCTTTAATTCTCACTCTTCAAGAACTCTGCACCCCCTACCCCCACCCCCACCCCCACCCCCACTCACTACTCAAGAATTCTGCACCCCCCCCCCTTCCTCCCCCTTCACGTTCCCCTACTTTCTTTCCTTCTCCAAATATGTCCTTCCCTTCCTCCTCCTTCTCTTCTCCAATTGTTGTACCCTCGTATTCTTCCTTCACCCCCTTCTTCTATTCTCTCCCTTACCTCCCCCCTCCCTTCCTTTTTCTCTCCTTACCTACACCTACTTCTTCTCCTCCCTCCCTCCCTCCCTCTTTCTTCTATTGTGTCCTGCTCGTATCCTTGCCCCCTTACCGCCCCCAACACCCTTCCCTCACTATCTTCCCCTCCTCTTCCCCCTCTCCCAACACCCCTCCCCAACCATTATCTTCCCCTCCACTTCCCCCACCCCCAACGCTAACAATGTAACCCACTTTCACCCAAAAATGTTTCCTCGTCTTTTTCCCAAAGTTGTATAGACCATGCATGAATTTGACCCCCTCTTGTTCAGTGTCGCCTGTAAATAACCTATACCCTGATCTCTTGATATTCTGAGATACCACCACCGTCCTTGTATTAAACAATCTAAAATGTATAGAGTAGAAGATCTTAGAGGAAGTGGAAGTGCTTTTTCTCCCCCTGCATGAGGAAGAAAAATAAACAAGGATGTAGGAGAGGAATATGTTGAGTTAAATTAGTATCAATAATATATTTGGCGAGATAAAAAGGTAAATATAGTAAACTACATTAACAAAAGAATTACATGAATAAATTCTGCTCATATCCACAACCCATTGAGAGAGAGAGAGAGAAAGAGAGAGAGAGAGAAAAGTCGAGGAATGTGGTGGTGGTGGTGATGCCCGGGCAAGCTGCATGCCCCCCACGTCGAAGGTGAGGCAGGGCAGGACAGACCACGCCCCCCTCATCAACTCCTTCACACACCGCTCACCAATCCCTGTCCTCCATCTTACGTTCAAAGGCACCGACATCACGCCCCGTCCAATGGTGAGGCGAGGTGGGGGCGGAGTCTAGTGAGCCAAAAAGTGGTGGGGCCAGCTTACCGCCTTGTAGTTTGACACCTGAGTTTGTGGGTGGCGCGGTCCTTACAAGGTCTCGCCCACAGTGCCCGACTTGTTAACGACACGGCAAGGTGTGAGGGACCAGCGGAATATCTCTCTCTTATACACTGTACGAACTGAGAGAAAGAGAGAAACGTGGAGAGAGAGCCAACACTAGAATTTCTCTCACACACGCCACGAGTTAAGAGAGGGGCGAACCAGCAGTTAATATTATATTTATCTCCCACTACCACTGCCCGTTCTGTGAGAAAGGGAAGGAACGACCAAAGATACACACATCACTCTCTCTCACACACACAAACCACACACATACTGACCTACTGCTCCTAAGAGAGACGAGAGAGAAGGACAAGAACGAGCTGGGAGTTACAATCGGCTCTATCTTCCTCACAGTGCATTATAGAAGCCAGGGGTTGGTGGGTGGGTTAGTTGGTTAGTTGGTTACATCTTGGTGGCCGTCGGGTGAGCGGGATTTGTTTTCCGAGTAGCGGTGAAGGAGACGACGTGATCTGACCCCACCACCATGACGATAAGACCCATCTTCTCAGGCTACCCGTTCCAAGGTAAGATTCGTAGGGCTTTTCTAATCCACACAATGTAACACAACATCACAATATTATTAAGTCTACAGTCACTCTATTCCCTGTTTGTAAATTATTCATACCACAACATCGGACAAGTAAACCTACAAGGGTAATTTTGCTTTAAACTTTATAACGAAAAACACATGTAACAATTGTCCCGAAATTAAAAAAAACAAATATTGAAAACGCGACCCCAGATCATAGCAGCCCGCAACACAACAACAACAAAAATATCCGAAACACAACAACAACAAAAATATCCGAAACACAAAATAATCCCATAACGGTACTTACTGCCGAGACCGAAAGGATAAACAAATAAACACACAAATAAACAACAATTCAAACACCATCGGAATACAGTCAGTCAAACCAACAACAACAACAACAATAACAATAACAATAACAACAATAACAATCATCATGTCAGTTTTTCAGGGCAGTATTTATTATAGAGCAATGGGAACTGGACAATGAATATATACATTTTTTATTATTTTAAATCGACGCAGCAGTTTTATAGCGATGGGAACTGTGCTATACATACATAATAATAATAAATACACACACACACACACACACACACACACACACACTGGGGATTATTTACTCAGAGATGGATGGCTAGCTGGATGGATGGATGGATGGATGGTGAGCTGGTTTTTTTTATCACAGTGACCATTCCTCTATCCCTCCCTCCATCCAGGCCATCACGCATTGTCAATTATTTGTCCATCACTTCTTGCCCGGCGTCATCACCGAGGCTGTCATATACAATCGTTGCCTGGTCTGTGGGAAAGGTTCGGTAATAGTGGACATTAGGTGAGCAGTAGAGGGGAGTTCCGCTGTGTGGGTCATGTATGTGTGTGTGTGTGTGTGTGTGTGTGTGCTTGTATTTTGTATGTGTGTGTGTGTGGGTCATGTATGTGTGTGTGTGTGTGTGTGTGTGTGTGTGTGTGTGTGTGTGTGTACGTGTGTGTGTGTGTGTGTGTGTGTAGTCACCACCGCCGTGATTTAATTAAGGAAACAGAGCTATAAAAAAAAATACCCTTATTTATATTAGTCGATTACTTTTGTGGTTTATTTCCCATCATAGATTACAGAATTTGGCAGCCTCTCCATTTCACTTGGAAGAGATAAATATGATCAATATAATCCTAAACGTGGGTTATAATATATTTTGGCAAAGTTACAGTAACTCAAAACCCCCCAAACAATCCCAAAAAATGAGTTACCGTAATATAACAGAGTATTCCTGTTTTTTTTTAGTATAGTTTGAAGGAATCGGTAGCTACAGTATGATATAAGTATGTTGCCCCCTTAATTAAAATCTTACGTATAACCAGCATCGCGGTCTTAATGAACCACACTCATATCTATACCACACACACGCACGCAAAACTATTAAATCAACGCACTCAACCAGCGCACGCACAGTAATTACCACACACACACACACACACAGATTTAATACTGTATTTCGTTTACTGTGTTGTGTGTGTGTGTGTGTGTGTGTGTGTGTGTGCTACATTTGTCTACTGTTTCAAAATAATAGCTACGGAAAATCTATAGTCAACCAATTGTGTGTGTGCGTGTTTTTTTTTAACTGTATATATGGCACAGAAAATCACATTATAATTATCTTTTTATTACATTATACATCAGGCCATATTCAAGAACATCCGTGGTGTCGACGATAGCGTGGTACTGGTACGACGGCTCTATTGTTTTTTTTCTACGGAGCCATCGTACCGGCATCACGCCTTCGTATGCACCACGAACGTTCTTGAATAGGGTCCATCATATCTCCTCTCGTTGCGGCCACACTGCATGTCACAATCTTCCAAGTGGCTATATATATACATTTGTTTGCCTGCATGTGAATATAGAATAAGTGCCAATATTCGTGCCAGGGTTATAAAGCCCAAATATTAATTACATATAACTCGTGAAGAATCATTATTATTATGATGCACAATGGCATAGGTTAGGTTAAGTTAGGTTAGGTTAGGTTAGGTTAGGTTAAGTTATACGTTGTTGTTAGGTTAGGTTAGGTTAGAGGTAAGGTTAGGTTAGGTTAGGTTACAGGTTACGTTACAGGTTAGGTTAGGTTACAGGTTGTTATGTTATCACCATATTTCTCGACATGAGTATTGGAGCTCACTATACAATACAAACATACCGTAATTTTCTAGTGACTCGTCTTTTGTATCACTTGGGAGATTTATTGTTACATATTATTATTACACAATATGGCGTTAATTTAAGTATATAATTATTATGAGAAGTCGTATATGCTTTTATTTATGGGTTAACTGAAAATGTATCTAATATCTCCTTCGAACGTCAATTTAATATTATTCTATGGTCAAGTAAAGAAGGTTATAATTATGGCACTTCTACCCAAGAGAAAAAAAAATCTGCTTTGTTGAATCATTAAATATTAAGAGAAAAAAGTCATTACTCAAGACGTAAAATATTTAATCAAAGAAATAAATAGCAGTAAATTAGAAGACAGTAAATTGTAAAACGTTATTCTTGAATGTTTTGTCACGGCTCGGTGTTTTTTTTGTGTTTTTTTTTTCACAGTCACGATCACTAGTAAGTATTCAGGTGTGCTTCGAATACCTAGACACAATAAATAAATATACAATAAGATTATAATTGGAATTACTTTGTAGGTAAATAAATTGGACTGTACAAAGGTGTATAGTTACTAGTGCTTTTGACTGTACACACATGTGGTTAGCGCCGGGGGATATCCAACATGTATGTACAGTTCTATATACGACTTTCCATTTTAATATTTGGCCTCTAACTAGAAAGCGAACCCAAACCAGATGTATTAGCCATGAAGTAACCACTGGACAAGTTAGTTTTCTCTTTACAATAATCAACATTGGTTCTTCATTATTACATTTAGTACATTTAACGGGGTGTGGGAATAAGGGGACAGGCTTGGGTTTTTTTTTGGGGGTGCAGGAGTATAGGGGGACAGGTTTTGGGTTTTTTTTGGGGGGTTAGGGGGTTGAGGGAATAGGGGGACAGGCTTTCTACCCACCCCAAGTCTGTCCCCCTATTCCCGCACCCTCCCAAGCCTGACCCCCTATTCCCACACACACTTAATGGAAGCAACCTTTTGTGTTCAATTTGGAGTCAATGTAGGCCTCCAAACTCAGCAATAAAACACATACCCCGTAAAACTCCCTATGAATGGGGTTCTGTTTCCTGGCATAATTTGGAGGAATTAGTAGCCTTCTAATTTTCCTCAATATTTCCCTTAAAAATACTATTATCAGTCGACGGCTTCACCAACTACTATTTATTATCATTATCAAGTGACAAGGTTAATAATAATACATCCAATCATTTAACCCATGAAGTTAAAGTCATGTGTCGTCCTTTATAATAATTACCAGAGAACAATTATGTTTCTTTATGTTATCCTTCAAGAAACGCTGTGTGAAATGAGGCGACAGGACTTTTACCGCCGACTGTACAATAACATATAGGTGTATAGTTATTTAATTATTCCCATTATTATATCTTTCATCATGACTATATAACTCCCTACGAACTTTATATTTAACAATTGATAAACTACAGAACAGCCAGAGGATTAAATTCGAGTGTGTGTGTATAGCTACCCTTGTGTGTTGTGTGTGTGTATAGCCACCCTTGTGTGTGTGTGTGTGTGTGTGTGTGTGTGTGGTTCATTATTGTATACAGACGCCGGGACCAATTATTAAGCTCTTCCCATCGCCGCGGAAGCCAAGAGCTGCGGGATAATAGCCTCAAATTACACACGGGCAACGCTGACCAAAAACACTACAATGGAAGGGTAGATGAAACGTTACTTCTTATATCCACGTGGTATTATACATTACAGATAACCAGATAACATGCTCTATGAAGTTATTAAAATAGAATGACTGACTATACTATTATCATCACTTTCAAATTGCTACTGCTACTAAAATTGATATGATGATGATGATGGTGATGATTATGTTGATTTGACTGTACAGTATTCCGATGATGGTGAATTTATTGTGGTTGTTTGATCAAAGGTTCATTCTCGTAGCATATGTTTCCTTAGCATATGTCGAGAAAAATTTGAGCACTGTAAAATATGTCATATGTGTCTTCCTTCTCAAGTAACTTCAACGTTAGGGTAATGTAATGTAGGGTAATTAATTTTTTGTCTTCACTTTGAATGAAAAGCTTATGCTTATATAAAGGCTGGCCTTGATATATGCATCAAAACATATGTAACTGCACTTAATTGTCTATTAATAAATGTTTAAAATGTTTAAAATGATTTCAGTTGCATATTTTTCTAATGTAAAAATATCATGTTTTCTGGATAACGCTCGCACCGTGTAGAATGAAAAGTAGGACATTTTTCGGCAATGTATGGGACACAACACCAAAATTCAGGTCACCACTTAATGTTTGATAGTGAACACTGAAATACATAATAATAATCATAGCATCGTGTTGAGAAGTGGTCGCCCCGTTAATTTACTTAATTTACTATATGATAGTCTGAAACGTATACAATAAGTTGGTTAAGAATTAATTCACATACCATTCACTGCTCTGTGATTCTCCGAGTTATTCATTAAACAGGAAAGACACACAAAATGTTCGTTGTAACTCCACGTTTATGGCTTGTGGCGGCCTCTGTGAGAACCATTTATGAGCAAAGACTGTAAAGGTATACCTCACTTTTGGCTACTGATTCCTCCAACAGGACCAAAATCATGAGTACTTATATTGACTGAATTTATTTGTTTCTTGGAATGTTGTAAAGGAAATTGAAGCCCGAAATGAGTGTCTGTACATGTGATCTGCATAAATTTGTCACCAATTATTATTTTGTGTCTTTTCAAAATTGCATTATTGAAAACCTAAGGGAATTTGTGTCACTTTAATTATATCATAACTCTCAAATTAAAATAGGAAAATATATAATAAAATTAATTATAATAATTTTATTTTGATAATATTACTCAAATCATAATATTATGATACTAGGCTACTGCAAATTGAAATAGGATGACGAGGAAGAGGAGGAGGAGGAAAAGAAAGTTCAGAGTCATATTGTTAGTATTTATAGATTAGTTATAGTGTTAGTATTTAGGTAATATAGTCATATTAGGTATCTAAGGTCTTGACTGTCTAACCCTGAAGACAGCTGGTGGTGTGTCAACAGGTCAGGGTCGTGTGAACCAGCTTGGAGGTGTGTTCATCAATGGCCGACCACTACCCAACCACATCCGCCTCAAGATCGTGGAGATGGCAGCGGCGGGCGTGCGTCCGTGCGTCATCTCCCGTCAGCTACGCGTCTCCCACGGCTGTGTCTCCAAGATCCTCAACCGGTACCAGGAGACGGGATCCATCCGACCAGGCGTCATCGGCGGCTCCAAACCCAAGGTCACCACACCAGACATTGAGAAGCGCATTGACGACTACAAGAAGGAAAACCCAGGCGTCTTCTCATGGGAAATAAGAGACAGACTTATCAAGGTAAGGAAGGAGGCAGTGATGTGTTTGTTTGTGGTACGAGTTATCTATATAGCTAAACAATACTTGGAAGGAGTTGGGTACAGCTGTTGATACGAGTTCTTTGCCCAGATTTTGGTCACCGGTTAGACGTTGACGGGACCAACACTATAAACCCATGTTGTATCTCATTTTAACTGTGTTGTTGCTTTTCTATTTATATTTCACTTTTCTTGGTATAAATTTCAGTAGTGTGGTAAAAAAAAACTGGTGTCCAGCATCTGTCATGTGCCTTGCCCTAACCCTTAAGTAAACGATGCTTGCGCCCAATTAGTTTTACCTTCAATTCTTTTTCCGGGATGTTCGCACTTAATTCCTTCTAGATATTTTTTTTTACCCAGGACACTCTGTGCTAGATATAGATTATGTTTATTTATTTTCCCACGATATTCGACACAGATGGATTTTACCTATTTTCTTTTCCCAGGATAATCACACCTTACTTTTATACTTCACATCTTTTCTCAGGACATTTGCGCCCAAACATTTTCTCTCTCCTTATAAACAAATCCAATTCTGAATATAATTATGAGACGCTTCTTTGATAAAAATAACCTTCACTTTGAAAGATAAATATGCGCGGATAGATTGCGCTCCGTTCATATAAAGTAGGGAATGTTTCGTGGCAAAGTTTGAACGACTCTCTAACCTTCAATTTTCTGACTACATCACGGGGGTACCTTAAGTGAGTGAACAGAATGAACACACACACACACACACACACACACACACACACACACACACACACACACACACACACAACACACACACACAGAGTAAACAACACAAGTCGTATGTCATGCCAGACTATACCCACCGACCACTAGATGGGGTAATTACCATTCTCGTTCTCGTAGAGGGTAATGAGGGGGAGAGGGAGAGGAGGAGGAAAAGGGGGAGGGGGAAGAGGAGGAGGAGGAGAGGGGGAAGAGGAGGAGAAGAAGGGGGAGGGGGGCCGAGGAGAGGGAGAGCAAGCCCCTTTCCCTCAAGTCCATTTTAAATTATCTTTCACTTAAGGGTAATACTGGGGTAAAATGGTGGATGTGGTGGGGAAAGAGGATAGGGAGAACAAACCCACCTACTTCCCTCTGCTATACTCCACCTCAAAGCACGGTACCTCTTCTGTCATAGGAAGGAAAAGCACTGCCCCCTCCTTCCCTTCCTTCCTTCCTTTATAGACCAATTATAATTATCCTTCTTTCTTTTACACACACGTATTACTATTGGTCATTGGGAAGGGAAAGAGGGAACAGAACCCCCTATATCACTCACTTAGGCCAATTATCTTATTTTCTTTTTTACACACACTATCAGGAAAAAGGGAGAGCAACGCCCCCTATCTCCCTCCTCATGTCAATAACCGTATACTCGTTAACACAGAACAGGGGGATTAGTTCTTGTATAGAGGGAGTAAAGAGGAGAGAGGGAGAGAACGCCCCCTTCGTCTCCCATAGCCCAATTAATTATAGGTCGGTCCTCGTCGTTCTCACGGGATTAATGCGAGGTGCCCCCCTTCTACTCCCTCTCCCACACACACGCCCCCCTTCCCCCCACACACGATTAATTCCTATCTACTTTTCCTCTTCCCCTCACGCACACACAGAACCCCGTATCTATCTGTTTCCCCCTCCTCTCCCCTCCACCCTCCACACAAATCACCCCATATTTTCTCTAACACTCCGTTCCCCACCTCACATTCCCCCATTTCTCTCTGTCCCATACACGACTCTCTATCTATCTATCTATCTATCTGTCTGTCTCCTCCCACTCCCCCATACAACATATCCCATACACGACCCCCTATAATATATCCGTTTTCTCCCCTCCAACTCCCTACATACCAATTACTCACACCGCCAGCCCCTTGTGATAATAGAGGTTAATCCATGAGGGTCACTGGGTCATGTATATACTGTAGCTCTGTTCCGTGTGCTCGTCGATCCCAGGGTCACACACACACACACACACAGGGACACACTTGCAATGGATTAATCAACACAAACACGCAATCGAAAAAACAAAACACACACACACTGGGATACACTTGCAATAGATTAATCAACACACACACGCACGCAATCGAAATAACAACACACACACACACACACACACACACACACACACACACACACACACACACGGGCCATTAGTGTCGCGTCAGTCTAATCCCATCAGTCCAGGTTGATTTAGGATGGGATTGAAATGTACAGTACACCGATACTGTTATTATATCTCTCTCTCTCAGACCTCAGTCAATGACACACACCTTCTCACTCTCTCACTCATTCACTTAATCAGTCAGTCAGGTAGGTATTATAGTTAGTCAGTCAATAATAATATAAAAACGATAAGAGAAATAAAGGTAAAAATAAAAATATAGATATACAATAAGAGAAATATAGATAAAGATAATAATATTAATACAATAAGAGAAATATAGATAAAAATAAAAATTTAAGAGTAATACAAATAATAGGAGCTACCTGTGTTCCCTCGTTCTGATGGCTGAGTCTGAATGTCCTTTCACCAATCAGATCACAGGATTACGGATCGATTAAGAAGTCAATTTTGGGGAGACGGAGAGGAAGAGTGGATTAGGTCAGGTCGAAGGGAGAGGAGAGGGAGTGAGGGGGATGAAGAAGTGTTTGGGGAGAGGGAGTGAGGGGGATGAAGGGATATTTGGGGGAGAGAGAGAAGAAGGATTAATGATTGGGAGTATTTGAGGAGAAGGGATGAAGGGGTATTTGGGGAGAGGGTAGGGGTGGGGAAAAAGGGGTATTTGTGGAAGGGGAAAGGATGAAGAGGTATTTGGAGAAGGGAGGAAGGGGTATTTGGGGAAAAAGGAGAAGGATGAAGGGGTATTTGGGGAGGGAAAAAGGATGGGGGAAAGAATATGAAAAAATATGATGTCTGGTGTAAAAAGAAATGATGGAGGTAAGGGGAGGAGTTGTCCAGGTGGGGTGTCTCTAGGGGGAAGGGATTTAAAGGGTATATATATATATTGTATAGGGTAATTGGTGAGGGACGTATACTGTTATTAGAGATAGTGGTGGGGGTCACCTTAGGACGGAGGGTTTCCATTTTATGTCTTTTTTTTTATTCAAATAGTATTAATAATTTAATAATAAAGATTATGTTTAATAATAATAATAATAATAATAATAATAATAATAATAATAATAATAATAATAATAATAATAATAATAATAATAATAATAATAATAATAATAATAATAATAATAATAATAATAATAATAATAATAATAATAATAATAATAATATGTATAATTTGAATATTATAATGAGAAACGTTTGGCTCACTGATGGTGTGATGCTAAATATGGACACGATGACTGTCAAGAGATGACACCAAGTGTTGCTGTAATAAAGTAAATAAATAAACCTTGGCTTCCCACAAGACAGGACAAGGTTGGTGGCCAAAGTGACTCAAGCACAACACACACACACACACACACACACACACACACACACAAAGATTCTGTGGCTTTCCTTACCTTTCATTGGACTAAGTGACCCCCCAGAGAAATCAAAACTTGTGACTTCCATTACCATTCAACACAGAATAGGACAGGAGAGATCAGGACAAGGCAAGATTGGGTAGGACAAGGAAGGGCAGGGTAGGACGAGACAGGGCAGGGTAGAGTAGGGTAAGGAAAGAAAGGACATATTATGAAAGGGTAGGGGAAGGAAGGACAGTGTACTCTTATGGTAGGATAGAACAGATCATGTTTGGTAGCCTGACTGAGTGAAACCCAAGCAACGTGAAATTTTAACTCCAGGTTGGGCAAAGGGGCTGACAAAACTCCCTGGCAGGAAAAAGTGAGTGAGTGAGTGAGGTGGGCAGGTCGGTATATCCCATTGGCCAACCCTTCCACTAATCCTCTCCAGGGCCAATAAAGGGTCACATTAGTGCTATCACAGGATTAATCTGTTCCTACAATTATCTGTATTGTTGGTGGGCGAAGGAGTAGGAGGAGGAGTAGATAGGTAGGTAGGTAGGTGGGAGCGAGGAGGAGGAGCAGTGAGATGGGGTGGGTGTAGTGAGGTATAGAGGAGGAGGTGTGGGAGGAGGAGGAGGAGGAGGAGTGGGATGGGGTATAGTGGGGTAGGAGGAGGAGGAGTGTTGGTGGTTGTGTTGGTGGTTGTGGTGGTATAATGAAAGGGATGAGAAAGATTGTAATGGAGAATGGGTTGTGGGGAAGGGGAGGTTGGAGAAGAGAGAAGGGTGGTGGTGATGGAAAGGCATGAGAAGGAAGAGGACGATGGGAATGGAGAGTGAGAGGTGGAAGATAGGAAAGGAGAGAGAGAGAAAATAGGAAGAGAGAGAGAAGGAGAGTGAAAAAGGGGGATGGTGTAGTGAGAAAAGAAGAGGAATGAAAAGGTTATGATGAAAGGAGAGAAAAGGAAAGAGGCGAGGGTAAACAAATTGGATAGTAGTGGTGGTAATAGTGGTGATGGTAATGGTGATAGTGATAATGATAGTGGAGATGGTGACAACAATAATAATAATAATTTTTTTAAGTGATGGCGGTAATGATGATGGTGGTGGTGTTGAAAATTGTTGTGATAGTGATGGTAATTGTGGTGATAGTGGTGGTGGTGATAGTGGTAGTGGTGTGGGGGGAGAGAGTCGTCCAGTATGATGGGTCGTGACAGGTATAGGGGAGGGGTGGGTAGTTGGGAGGGGCACCTGTCACTTACCCGTCCTCCTGTCATTTCCAGGGTGGGCTTATCACGTGCCTGTCTCAGTTTATTATCCCTCTACTTGTGCTTCTTGGCGTCTGTCTGTCTGTGTGTGTGTTTCTCTCTGTCTGTTTTTATGTGAGTCTGTGTGTCTATCAGTTATGTGTCTGTGTTAGTGTGTGTGTGTTTATTTGTCTGTATCTCTGTCTGTCTGTCTGTGTTTCTGTCTGTCTGTATGTCTGTGTGAGTGTCTGTGTTTGTCTGTGTGTGTGAGTGTCTGTCTGTGTGTCTGTGTGTGTGCCTGTATCTCTGTCTGTCTGTGTGTGTGAGTGTGTGTGTGTGTGTGTTTACCCTTTCTATGCAACACCATATACCACCAACCAACCAACCAACCAACCAACCAAGCATCCCTTTTCTGCTGTCAGCTCCATCGTCTGTGTTTGCTGACACTTCATTATACCTGACTGACACTTCACTCGAGGAACATAAAGCTGACATTCCCCTGCTTCCCTGTCAGTGTTGGCGGCCCTGATTGCCTCGCTGTCAGTTCTCCAAGCTGACTCTTTCTAGCTGTCAGTTATATTATGTGTGTTTGCTGACAATTCCATAATGATTCCCTGTCATGCATGTCCAGGAATTAGTTGACTATTTATCGTTTTCTTATCAGTATTCCATGCAAAGTTTACTGTTGGTGTTATTCAAATGTAATATATAGACAGACAGAAAGCTTACTCGTGATTATATTTCTTCGCGTCTTCATTACTGTAGTTTCCAAGTGTGTTTGTGTGTGTGTGTGTGTGTGTGTGTGTGTGTGTGTGTGTGTGTGTGCGCTCTCTTCGTTCTGTACGTGCGTGTTGTGTGTGTGTGTGTGTGTGTGTGTGTGTATCCTCACTGTCCTCACTTCACCCCCGTCCTTCCTCACTCCTCCTCCACCACCACCAAACCTAACCAACCAACCAACCAACCCCCTGCTGAGAGGTGCACGTAGCCGACCCGACCCACCTCTCACTGCTCTTTACTCATTTTCACAGCCGGGGTGCATTTGAGTAGGACTGTGGTTTGAGAACTGTGGTGGTGGTGGTGGTGGTGGTGACTTATAAGACTTCTGCTGGTGCCTCCAATGTGTGTGCCACCAAACAAACAGCAAGTGCGTGAGCCGAGGGAGTTTATTTTCTATCATAGTTTGGGGACTAAAAAAAAAAAAAATAGCCGACCGACAGTTATTACGAAAATTATTACGATAGATGCATATATTTTCTTATCATCGTTATTATCATCAACACTACCGCCACCACCACAACAACAATCATCGTCATCTTCATCATCATCACTATTACTACATCACTGTATTGAATAACACAATTAACGTCTATGGACACAACAATATAAGAGTCAATTTCCTCCAGCATTCCATAGTGACCGAATCCTACACACTAACTAAGGGACCCTGTGTTGTAGTCTGAAAATTGGATATAAATGAGTCCTTCAGATATTTCCACGAAACACCAACTATATATGGAAGAAGCTTGTTTCGTGGTATAGTCAGGAGGAATCAGTAGTCACTAATATATTCTTGTACACATTCACAGGGTCCTTAAGGGGAAACAGACACCCTCAATGGTACCAATACTAGGAGATCTGTTTAATGGCACACAGACTAGTCGTATGAAACCTCTCCAGCATCCCTACTTCTCTCTCTCTCTCTCTCTCTCTCTCTCTCTCTCTGCAATAACAAGGGATTATTATAGGCACCGTGTGTGTGTCGTCGTCTCCTCTGGTCATTCCTTACAACTCAGTGATCGTAAACCAAGAGAGATCGAAGGTCCTGGTGATCGGGAAATGACTCGGGGAATTTGTGGTTTGTATGTGTGAGAGAGAGAGAGAGAGAGAGAGAGAGAGAGAGAGAGAGAGAGAGAGAGAGAGAGAGAGAGAGAGAGAGAGAGAGAGAGAGAGAGAGAGAGAGAGAGAGAGAGAGAGAGAAGGAGGAGGAAAGGTAATGGTAAGAGGAGATGTAGGAGAGATAAAAGTAAGGAGAATTAAGGAAGGTGTTGAGTGAAGGAATAAAAGTGAGGAAGGAAGAAGGGAGGGCGGTGTAAAGTGAAAAGAGATGAAGGAGAAAAATAATAATAAAGGAAAGGTGTAGACTGGTGGGAGGAGAGGTGTTAAAATATAGAAGGTGTATAATGGTGAAGGAAGGTGAGGGAGGAAGAGTGTAAAGGTGTATAATATAATGGAAGGAGGCGAGGGAGGGAGGGAAGGATAAAGGAAGGGGATGGACTGGTGGGAGGAGAGGTGTGAACATTGGAGAGGCTTCTGATTCCTCCTGACCATGCCACGAAACGATCTCCTTCCTTATAGGTGTGTATGTTTCGTGGCAATATTTGAAGGACTCATTTACCTCCAATTTTCTGACTACATCACAGGGTCCCTCAAGGAAGGTGTGTAGTCATAATGGTTAGATTAGAGAGAAGAGAGGGGATGGAGGTGAGAGTATAGGGGTGGGGTGGGTGTTGGGGTGGGGGGAGAAGGGGTGAACAGGATCAAGGTGGGTGGAGGTGACGTGAATGGAAGCTACAAATGGAGGAGTAGATTAAGAGCTAATAAAAAAAATAGATATCACGGTGATGGCAACAAAAAGTGACGATAGTAAACTAATGAAGCGGAATGAGAAGATAAAAACAGGGAAGTGGTGAATGAAAAGGGATGGATGAAGACGACAAAAAAAAAAAAAAAAAAAAAAAAAAAAAAAAAAATTAATGGCGATACCCAGAAGTCAGTCTTTGGGTGGAATGACAGAAGAGGTGGTGGATGAGGTGAAGGATTTTACCGATTTAAAAATAAGTTAGGTGAAACGAATGTAGTGAAATATAAAGGAGATGGTTGTTGATGAGGGAACGGTAGTAAAGTGATTAAATTTGATATTAGCTACAGAAGCGACTTAACATTTTAGGTCGAACCAAAGTCATACTTATAGTCTTGTGTGGTTTTATGTTTAGTTTGTTTACCTGGCAAAAATATACTAATTCCCTTATAATTTATGTGATCCTAGATACACGTTTTGTGTATAATGTAGAGTTTATGAGTTGTAGATAAGTACTTAGATGTGCACAAAAATAGTCGGTATAATTTGTCTTGGATTGTATTACATATATCGAATAAGCCAAGAAACAAATTTAATGAATAAACTGATACATTTTCTCAAGGTAATATATACTGGAGGACAGGGAGAGAAAACATGTGAGGGTGGACAGTGATTCGGCTCTCGGTCAGTGAGTTGTAAACCTTGGAATGTCTCTGTAGTTGAATAGACAGGAAATCTCTCATCGATACACTGACGAACGAATTTTGTTTTCAACATAACCCCTAATTTAACAAAACTCTTAATTCAACAAAACCCTTTAATTCAACAAACTCATAATACAACAAAACCTTTAATTCAACAAAACCTTTAATTCAACAAACTCATAATACAACAAAACCTTTAATTAATTCAACAAGACCTTTAATTTAACAAACTCATAATACAACAAACCCTGAATTCAATAAAACCCTTAATTCAACAAACTCATAATACAACAAACCCTTAATTCAATAAAACCCTTAATTAATTCAACAAACTCATAATACAGCAAACCCTTAATTCAACAAAACTTTTACATTCAACAAAACCTTTAATTGAAAAAAAAAAAAACCACTTCTTATATGCAACCCGTTCCTAATGTTGGTTGGTTCGTGTTGGCATTACCACCACAGGGTTCTTCTCTTTCTGTCCCTCCGTGTCATCGTGGCTGCTATTCATACCTGCAGACCTTCTAACTCACAATGAGACTGAGGTAACTGGCCAAATGAGAGGCAGAGATGTTATCACTTGTACCTACACGCATCTCAAGTTCTCAACCTCCAAGGGGCGGTCAACAGGTGGAAATAACACACACACACACACACACACACACATGTACACATACAAACACACACACACACACACACACTTACACACACATACAAACACACACACACACACACACTTACACACACATACAAACACACACACACACACACCTACACACACATACAAACGTTCTCTCTCTCCCTAGTACAATCATACATACATACACACATTCACACATACATACATATAATTTAAGGAAGAAGTTATTAATTAGTCGACGGGTATTAAATGGGTCGATATTACTATATGATAAAAAGCTTCGTTACAAACCTTATATTATTATTTTACAGACGACTGAATAATTTAACCTCTCCTGATTTTGACCTTTGCTTCCCTGGTGTGTCTGTTTCAGGAGGGTTTAGTGGACAAGACATCAGCGCCCTCCGTGAGTTCCATCAGTCGGATCCTGAGGGGAGGCAAGAGAGACGACGACCCAAGGAAGGACCACAGTATTGACGGCATCCTCGGTGAGTCATGTTTTCAATCTTTGTTCTTTATATTAGAGGGATAATAAAGCTCTTAATTATGGTTGTTATACACGTTTGGTACATTACATTAGATCGCCTTCATTCCTTCAAAGTATGCCAGGAAACAGGACCAGATTCACACAGATATTGGTGGTCTGTTGCTTGGAATAGTTTGTAGGAATCAGTTGTGTTAATAAATGAGTAGGTACATGAGTCCTTTCTTCTCTTTCCTTGTTCCTAAGTCCTGTTCGTTTACACTCGCTGCATTTTACGTCTCTTTTGACCGACTGAGTGCCGTGAGTATACAATATAACCGCTGCTGAGAGTCTAAGGAAGATAGAGATGATAATAATAATATCCCTGCCTTCCTGGTTGGCATGTCACTTGTCTCGTGTTGTGAGTGTGTGACATAATAGTTGTACAATTGTGTGGTTTTGTCTGGTCATCACTCACACAATGCTACCGAGGAGACAAGGCCCGGCAGGATGCTCAAACTGTATCACGTTTCTCATCTCCCTCAGGCCAGGTAATGCGGCTCTCACTCACATGCTCTCACACACACATACACGCACGCGCACGCTCACAAGCAGAGAGGGATGTTTGCACAAAAGAGGAGCACGCACAAACATTCCCAAGAGCGTAAATGATGTATATGTAAGAACGCACTCACATGCACATACCTGCATTATATTGTATGTACACACACACTAACACACACTAACACAGACTAACACACACTAACACACACACACACACACACACACACACACACACACACACACACACAAACACAGAGTGGAGAGAGAGAAAGAGAGAGAGAAAGAGAGAGAGAGAGAGAGAGAGAGAGAGAGAGAGAGAGAGAGAGAGAGAGAGAGAGAGAGAGAGAGAGAATCATGTCCCTTGTTGACATCACCACAACATGACCCAACCTTTCCAACAACAACAACAACAACAACAACAACAACACTAACGGTCACCTCCCCCTCTTGATGACTGCCCTGGAGGGATATATAATTATGTGTGTTTCTTTTTACACCACAGACAATCATACACACATACACTCACAAAGTTAATGCTCCTTAGAATAAAACTGGGCATGACATTGGACCCCTCTCAATCTTCATAATTATAGTTCAAGGAATTCTTTCTTACCTTCAGTCCTCTCCTTTCTCTCACTCACTCACAATAGCAAAGGAATAAAATAGGTATGGATTGTTCCCTGGATGATACTATGGTGTTTATGGATGGGTGTGTCTGGGCTGTGAAAGATGTGACACTCTGGTAATGACGGGAGAACGGAAGGACCACAACACTGTCACTCGTTTTTTTTTTTTTTTTTTGTGGAGAGGGATAATGTTTGTAGTTGGGAAAAATTGCATATGTAATGAATATAATACATATAGTGAGGGTTATGTATGGGGAGTGGTGGTTGGTTTGTGTGGTTGTGGTGTTGGTGGTTGTGGTTATGGTTGTGGTTTGAATGATGTATATATATATATGTTTGTGTGTGTGTGTGTGTGTGTGTGTGTGTGTGTGTGTGTGTGTGTGTGTATGTGTGTGTGTGTGTTGAGGGAGGGTGTATGAGTGCGTATGCTTTAATGGGTGAGTATGTGAATGACTGTTAGTGTGAGGAGCTGATCCCATGTAGTCTTCAGTGTGCGTGAGTGTGTGGGCGTGAGTGCGTGGGTGGCAAGGGACCCCCCACGCTGCTCTCGTTAACTGGGCTGTGGGCGGTGGGAGGGCGGCAGTAAAGGTGTCTAGTGGGTGAAATAAGGATGTTTTGGTCGTGTAAAGCAAAGCAGACGTTAATGGCAACACGATCTTCACATTACATACGTGTTGGGAGGGAGGGGGTGTGCTTGTATGTGTGTGTCTTAGGGGTGAGGGGTGAGGTGGGGGAGGGTGTGTGCTTGTGTGTGTGTCTTAGGGGTGAGGTGGGGGGAGTGAAGGGGGTGCTTTTTTGGGGGAGGGAATGTGGTTTGAGTGGGGGGAAGTTAAGTGCATGATGGTGATGGTATTGCATGTGTGTGTGTGTGTGTGTGTGTGTGTGTGTGTGTGTGTGTGTGTGTGTGTGTGTGTGTGTGTGTAGGTGTAATGGTGGTGGTGTATGTATGTGAGTTGATGATGAAGCAGAGGACAATATATTTTTTTCTTTTTCTATTTCTTTCTTGTTTTTACACATGACTGTATACGCGGTGAAAGCTATGCCAATTTTAGCATACTGACACGACTTTTGCACCCGACAGTACACACACACACACACACACACACACACACCTACACCTGAGCGAACCCTGTGTCGAATAGTTACCTTTTTTTCCTTGGGGGTAGCAGAGGAAAGGTCACCCTCCCGCTGACTTCCTTATTCCCGAACCTCTCCTTCTATACCTCATCTCTCCACCACCTCCTCCATCTTACACAGGATCACTATACCACCACGACTACCTTCACCTCCTCTCTCTCTCTCTCTCTCTCTCTCTCTCTCTCTCTCTCTCTCTCTCTCTCTCTCTCTCTCTCTCTCTCTCTCTCTCATCCACGCTCTACAGATGAATAACCACCATCCCCTTCTACATAGGCGGTGGTGGCAGCGACGAGAGCGACACTGAGAGCGAGCCTGGTATTCCTCTCAAACGTAAACAAAGGCGATCCCGTACCACCTTCACCGCCGAGCAGCTGGAGGTGTTGGAGAGGTCCTTTGAGAAGACCCAGTACCCTGATGTCTACACGAGGGAGGAACTGGCGCAGAAGTGAGTCAGAGGGAGGAGGAGTTGGGTTGACTGTGAGGGTGCATGGGTATAGAAGTGGGAGAGATGGGTGGGTAGTAAGAAAGTTGGGTTATGGGAAGAGGTTGGTAGTAGGGTTACATAGGGTTGGTAGTGTGGGTGGGACTGGGAGAGAGTGGATAGTGATAAGGTCTTGTATGGTGAGTGGGTGCAAGTATAAGAGAATATAAGTAAGTGGTGGGAGTGTGAGAAATTGGGGTAAGGAAGGAATCATGTTTGATATCAGGGGTTTTGATGCTCACTCAGTGTTAAAAGAGTGTGACTGGACACTGGAGAAAGTTACAGAGAAAGTTTTCCAATCGACAATTTGCGTAGCGACTGAAAAACAGACTCGTATTGTTTTCCCCACCTCTTCACTACATTTTATTGCTATTTAATTATTTTTTTGTGAGTAAATTTCACTCCCAACTCTGCAGGGCCAATTACGAGTAGGTTATTTTTTGTTGTTGAAATTTCTCGCTTACATTTCTCTCTCTTTTTATTTTTATCGTATCATTTCCCTGCCTTCCTCTCCTCTCACTAGTTCTTATTTGCTTCCCCTTCATTCCCTAGCTCACCTAGCTTCTCGTCTTTCTTCCTTTATTCCTCCCTTTTGCTTTCCTTGCTTTTGCTTTCTTCCTCTCCACACTCTCCCTACACACTCTTTTCTGTTTATTTCTTTCCACCTTTTCTTTCAATTCTCTGTATCAAATTACCAATTTATTTACCTGCCCACTTACCTACCTACCCACCTATTATTCTATATGCTTGGTTACCTACCTACCTACCTCTCTGCCTACCTATCTATCAGTTTATCATCTTACATACCAACCTACCCATCTATCAATCTATAATATCCTTACTATCCATATCCCTTCATCCCTCCATCATCTATCTAACCTCTCACTACTTTTCCTTCTCCCTGCCGGTTCCCCAGAGCCAAGCTGACTGAGGCGAGGGTCCAGGTGTGGTTCAGTAACAGGAGAGCCAGACTCAGGAAACACTTAAGTAGTCAACAGCTGGCTGGACTTTCCTCTGCAATGCCTCCCTCCGCCGCTGCCGCCGGTATGCCATCTGCCGCCGTCGCCGCCGCCTCCTACATGAACCAGTACGCCCCTCCCACAGGCGACCACACAGCAGTCGCAGCAGCCACAGCAGCGGCAGCCTATCACAGTGAGTAGTGTGTTCAAATGGATATATTTAATGTGAATGTCGCTATGATTTTATTCCCTTTGATAATAATTATTTAAGTACAAGAAAATTAAAGCAGGTTTTGATTGACGATAAATCAGACTACCGACGTTCCTTAATATTATGTTTCTTTCTCTTCATCCTTTCTTGTGAACAAATATTTACCAAAATTTATATTTCTGTCCATAACCTGCCTTCTATCACGACCATCTCCACCCTTTACCTTCACTGATCATGTGTGTGTGTTTTCTGTGTGCCACAACAGCCTCATCAGCCTGGCAGGGTACGGGAGGATATGACTACGCCGCCGCCGCCGCTGCCACCTTCCCTACCGACAACTCCCACGCTCTCATGACCTCCCCGATGGCCGCTATGACCTACCCCGTGACCTCGATGCCCACCATGACTCCTTCCATGAACACAGCGGCCTCCACAGTCTCCACGGACGCCACTGGTTGGAATAGCGTCAAGGGCATGTCGTCTCCTACCATGGGTGGCTGGAACACCGGGTTTTCCAGTCTGGGTGGGGATCAACTGGGTGGACTTTTGGGTGGACAGGGTTATAACATGGGTCACGCTATGGCCGCTCCTGCCCCACATATGTCTGATAAGTCCCATCACATGCCGACCACCACAGCAGCAGCAGCAGCAGCAGCATATCCAGCATACTTCCCACAGTTTACAGATCCTTCATCACTTATGTGTGGTAGAGTACACTAAGGGGAGGTCTATGTCTATGTCTCTCTCTCTCTCTCTCTCTCTCTCTCTCTCTCTCTCTCTCTCTCTCTCTCTCTCTCTCTCAGGCACACGCACATACATTTGCTGCTCATACACTCATACGTACAGTACAGTACACCTGATAGGAATATACACACACAAACACATACACACATTATTATTCATATACATATAAATACATACACACTATATGTATAAAGGCACGTCACTTACTGTACATGTGTACATCTAAACATGCACACACACACACACACACACACACACACACAAACACACACACACACACACACATTCATTTATTCATTCACTCATACACTCACACACCTTTATCATCTACAGGTAGGTTAGTAAATTATTTCAACATTTCAACACACAACTTTTAAGTACAGTAATTTCCCCCAACACACACACACACACACACACACACACACACACACACACACATACACACAAACACACACACACACACACACACACACACACTACACAGCCGCGGTCCAAAGTTGAGTCACCTCTCTCTGGTATACAACTAAGAACTGACTTTGATAATATTGTTGTCTTGGATGAGGTACATAGACGTAATGAACTACAAATATTTACGCTGGACTTGTATTGCCTTGGAAATATTATGTGTCTGTGGAAATAATTACCTCTTTCATCACAACATTATACTTTTTGTTTTAATATATATATATATATATATATATATATATATATATATATATATATATATATATATATATATATATATATATATATATATATATATATATATATATATATATATATATATATATATATATATATATATACAGTTCACTATCATATTATACCACAGAGATGGAGACAACCAGAATAGGTGTGACTTTAAGCTGCGACTGTTTATATATATATATATATATATATATATATATATATATATATATATATATATATATATATATATATATATATATATATATATATATATATATATATATATATATATATATATATAGATCTTTCTTATAGTAGCTTGCCTCAACTAGTGTCCCAGCTAGTGAGGTATCCAAGCTGACTACACCCACCACAAACACTTATTGTCATTTATATTTTATGGGTAATGTAACACAAAAAATTGCCCATTCGAAAATTATTGTGACGTATATATATGAAGAGGAAAGACGAAACTGATCAGCTCCTATATACAAAACCTAAATACATAAATAAATAAATATATAGGTAAATAATAAATAAATTGTCAGCGTCCACACACAAACTCTTATTAGTCGAGTTAGATCAAGGAGTTCATTAGTTAGTTAATCAGTTAGTTAGGTATAATAAATTGAGTGTGTCTTGTTATTAGAATCTTTAGTGCTGCAGCCAATTATAAATAGATAAACGAGACATATACTTACTTAGACAATCATAACCATAACATTATAGACACATAGGTATTCATAGCTATACATACATACATAAAGTGATCTTTGTAAGTCTTGTTTTGTCTTAGCGTTGTCAATATTCCCTCACCAGATGATGTTTGAATTTGCGAACGTATTGATTTTAATTTTACTTGAAGTTGTGATTCATAATATTTTATTTTACTATTCATATAATTGTACGAGATCATTATTGTACTAGAGAAAGGACGAGTATTACATTGTACACTCAGCAGTAATAATACTTCCATGAATTTGTAAGTCTGAAGTTCTCGAAATATTTTTATATACATGACGGGACTGAAAATTTGACAACGCTGGGTGGGAACGAGACACCTACTGTACACACGACTGTACACATATATATTGTTGCACATGTACAGTACACACACAACACGTGCTATAAAACTCACATATTCATAGCAAAAACATACACGTGTTTATACGAAAATTCACAAATATACCTGTACATGATATTATTATGCAAACACTCTGATACATACATACTGTGCATACTGAGGTGGAAGCAAGCATACACGCACACACGCATACATGCATGCACACACATACTATCACAAAAATCACCACGCACACAAAATCATCCTCAAAGATAAATAATGAATGAACTAAGAGAGAAAAATATTATCACTCTGACATGAATACAGTTTTCTTAGCCAAAGGTAACCATTAGTGTGCATTAGTCAGCGTTGTAATACTACTAGGCTTAAGTTTAGATTATTATTATTAGTATTATAAGTCCGTTTGTTTCATGTGGTGTTGCGAAAAGTGTCCAGTTTATCGTATCGTTGAGGAGGTATTATTATAAAGTACAATGTTGGTAAATCTGGAGCAACTTATGATTCGTTCAAAACCATTCCAGGTGACAGGCAGAACACCATTATTTGTTTGTGTTGTTCATCTAGTAATGTTTCCTGTCATACTTTGGAGGAGTTAAGACGCTCCAATCTACCAAAAGTATAATGCCTCCTTAAATTAATGTTAGCACAAACTTGGGTAAGTAATGAGAGTGACGTTTTTGTAGATTATTTTTACCGAGTGTGTGAAAAAATAAAAAAGAATGGAGAAATAAATTGATGAACAGGAAGGAAGGGATAGATGACACATATACAAAGAAGAATGTAGAAAGATGTATAGATAATAATGACCATAAGAAACTGTAAACATTTTTTTGTTTTGTTAACTTTCTCATATTTACGTAATGACTCCCACAACGACCAACACACATGCAGGATTAATTATTTGGTTGTTTTGGTTGGAAGGAAGGAAGATAAAGCAACGACAACAACTACATGTGGATATAATTATGCCTCAGGGGAAGGAGATGGATAGGTTCTGTAATCTCACGAGCCAAAATAAATATACAGGTAATATTAAAGTTGATATTTGGTATCATCATATTCTGTTGTGTATATCTGTCCCACCAGAAAAATTACCCTTGGTAGTAATAATATCCAGAATTTACGAGTTTTTTTTTTTAAGCTTCCCTGTATACCTTAAAATTCTATATACATGACGGGTGGGAACAAGACAACTGTAGCTAACTGTACATAGAGTGAATAAAAGGTTGACAAATGTTTACTTGCTCGTTCACCTCACAATTCCATACCACATGTAGACTGGTAATGGAAACTCTGTATATAGGTAGTTGTTAAGGACCCTGTGCTTGTGTATGATAATTGGAGACTTTTAACTCCTCCTGACCATGCCACGAAACAAGCTCCTTCCATAATAGTTGGTGTTTCGTGGCAATATTTGAAGGACTCATTTATCTCCAATTTTCTCTGACTACAAAACAGGCAGGGTCCCTTAAGGAGTGAATTTAAGGATACTAGATCCTATAATTATTGATTGTGTAGTTAACTCTCTCTCTCATTCCCTGACTCACTCATTCTATTCTCATGGATGGACGACAACTGTGAGTGTTGTTTCTGTAACGTGATGGAATGGAATAAATATGGATAATTTGTATATAAACCTGGTTTCAATTTCCGGCTGTTTAAATTTACTTCTCTGTGCATTTTTTCTTGTACGGAGCAGACCATTAGATTTATAAATAAACACATGGATTATATGTTGAAGTGATGAGATTTGAGGATGACGAAGGAAAAGGTTACAAAGAAGGGGACAGCAGGGGAAGGGAAGGGAAGGGAAGGGAGGGGAAGGGAAGGGGGACATAAAGGGAGTAGAAGGATAAAGGAGGGACATAATTTACAGAGACTCGCCTGATCAACCAACAATAAATGTACAGGCACTCATAAAAGTTGACGCAAGGGGATCTCAGCGTATGTGGCTGAATCTCGTAGTACATACAAAGCACCCCTTTCTGGACGGCGGATCTCTGGGTACGGGACAACACACACACACACACACACACACACACACAAATGGTGAAAGTGATGGAACTCTGCATTTGATTGAGGTTTGTTTGAAGTGAATATTTGTCCCTGCCAATAATGTAACATATCATAATGTTTCTGCATCTGCATATGCTTCTCAGTGGTCGGTGATATGACCTCTAAACCAATAAGCGGTAGCGTCACTTCACTCCAGCCAATGACAAGCCCTCACTTCTACTACGTCTCAGACAATCACAGAGTAACACAGCAAACTCTATCACAGACTAACTCACAGCAAACTATCATTGACTAACCCACAGCAAACTATCATTGACTAACTCACAGCAAACTCTATCATTGACTAACTCACAGCAAACTCTATCAAGCTGCTTATGTGGTGGAGGGTTGGGCATCCTCGGTCCTATATAGAAATTATTTAAGGGGAAAACAATCAATCATATTTTTTGTGAATCTGAGGTCCACTGAAACCTCCAGAGTGTGTCATGAAAGAGATTACTCGTTAATAACTTTGATTTAATTTGTTTCCTGGCATATAGTTTGGAATAAATCATCAGCCCTCCAAGTTTCATTATGCAACAACTTTCTGAAACCACAGTCCTCCACCAAGTAAAGGACCCTCCTGTGATGTAGGCTCCACTCCCGTGTTTCTCTCCTGTCGTTGCCAATGTTGGGACAGTCAGAAATTCGAATCCCGATTCACAAGTTAAAATATTCGAAGCATTCATATCTTTCACTCTATGGAAATGAATGTTTCGAATTTTTTAACTTGTGGATCGGGATTCGAATTTCTGACTGGCCCAACATTGGCAACGCGAGGGGAGAAACTCGGGAGTGGAGCCAACTGTACGGGACCCACCTCTGTTATAGATAAAAATAATAATAAATAAATAATAATACCCACACGTATGATTTGGTGTAATCCTGGTACCAAATATACAGACAGACAAATATACAGACAAATCAACAAATTAAACAAATCACACACAACCTTCTTTGGTTCAGGAGATTCTAATTCCTTTCCTTCCTTGCCAGTCATTTCCAAGTAAATTTATATATACACTTAATTAGATAACTAACCTGTATAAGTGAATATTTAACTCACATCTCTTCTACAAAATGAATATAAATAAAATGAAGAGAGAACACAAACTAGAATGACTATAAATCAAATGAGCCACAATTAACTCATGGTGAGAAAATTAATATAACAGAAATATGAACCTTTATTCCCTTGTAAGACAAAGGTGATCTGAATGAAACAATAAAATGGACGAAAATAATTATCCCAGGAAATCTTAGCCAAAATTATAAAAGTGATATTCGGAAATGGAAGAGCAGAATGGATGAGTGGAATAAAGTTTCAAAATAAACAATACGTGAAGAGAAAACCATTAAATTGTTTTCAAATAAGCCTGACAAATAAATTCATAAATACATAGGGTTTTGTAGGCAAGTGTTCATTCATTCATGGCAAGAACTTATAGAACACGGCACGACTTTGAAATCATAATTATGTACTCGTATTTCAGGAATAATAATAATTGTCCACTGCATTGAACTAAGCCTGAAAAAAAAACCCTGCTTTGTTGAGGTCAGAAATGCAAACGTATAGTAAGAAGTGTATATTTAGAAATCTGTTATGAATACCTTCCCTGGAATACTAGGCTTGGGTTAGGTTAGGTTAGGTTAGGTTAAGTTAGGTTAGGTTAGGTTAGGTTAGGTTAGGTTAGGTTAGGTTAGGTTAGGTTAGGTTAGGTTAGGTTAGGTTAGGTTAGGTTTGGTTTGGTTAGGTTGTAAAGAACTGGACCATCAAGCCTTCCCTACAATTTCCTAAGTTCGTTTGTTTTCAGCTGACTCGTTAGTTTGATTAATTAAGGTTTCTGAGTCGTCAGTTACAACGTAAAGTTCGGTACCTTTATAACAACTGTAGCCTACACACACACATACATACATACACACACACACACACACACACATACACACACACACACACAAACTAACTCTAACTCTCTCTTTCTCTCTCTTTCTCTCTCTCTCTCTCTCTCTCTCTAGCTATTATATGAAGATCCAGCAGTCTTTAAAATGTGGATGATGCGTGGCCCCTCCCTGTCTGACCACCTCACCTCACCTCACGCCACAGTCAACAGGCAGCCAAAATTGATAATGGGTTGTGTGGTGTTTAAGAGGTGCAACGCGTCGCCAAGAGAGCGCATCGGCCACCCCCATTCACTGCTACCACCTTGTTACGATGCGGGGAGTGAATGATTTCGGCCAGATAACAAGCGTAAGGCATCACCGTAAAATGCTCATCCTCCTCGTCTGGTTGAGTTGGAGATGTATTTGGATTCCCTTAGCTTTTCCGAGGCGGGGAGAAGTGAATTTGGTTCGCTCGGGGCACGGTGTGTATGTATGTATATAGGAAGGGTAACTGAGGGGAGGGTAGGGTAGGGAGGAGGAGGAGAGGAGAGGTGTTGTATTGAGGGTTAATGGGGGAAGGAGGGAAGGGAAGGGAAGGGAGGTGAGGAAGGGTAGAGAAGAGGGGTGAGGGGAGTAGGGGTGTGAAAGGGAAGGGGAACAAGACTGAGAAGAAAGAAGGAAAGAGAACAGGGAAGAAGTAGGAAGCAAGACTGGGAATGAGGAAGGGGGACAAGGAGGGGGATGATGAACTGAGAAAGCAGGGATGGAGTAGGGGGTCTTGAATAGGAAGGAGGAAACGGGGGACTAGAGAAGGAGGGGGGAGGGGATGGCAGAGTTGGGTGTTGGGGCCAGGAATAGAATGGGGATGGGGGGCATGGCAGTGGGTATGTGGGGAGGGGGTTTGGTTGAATGGGGCAATACTCAGGGTTGTCAGTTCAGTGGACATTCTATAAGGCCAATGTTCTAAAATGTCAATGTTTGCGAGTTTATTGTGTCTGTCTGTTTGTCTGTGTGTGTGTGTGTGTGTGTGTGTGTGTGTACATTAATTATTCCCCCCCAATAAAGTATAGAAATGTGTCCTAAGTCAAGTATAATTACTACATGTGCAGTTGATGTCCAGAAGGATACCTGAAGCGGATATTCATATTTTACTTTCATGTTGTACGGTAATGACAATATTTATTTTTGTATATGTGACAACCAATTACAAGCTGTTGGTAATCTGAGTCCTGGAAATCTAATTCATTTCATTACTAAAGGGAATCTGTCACATAATTATTTGCTTCGGTCACCCAAGTGCGTATCGATCGAAATTTTACCAAAAACTGTACAACTTCAGACGTCCATATAAAAATAAATCAAAACAAACTCTAAATTGGCATCCATATCTAGTACCGCTGACTGACTGACTGACTGGCTAACTGGCTGACTGACTGGCCCTCTACTCTATCCATCTACATTGTATGGGGACTTCGATGCTCATTTGTTGATTCGCCTTATTGAGGGGGTCACGACTCGAACCAAACCAAACCAAACCAACCCCCTCCCAACTCTCCCCTGTATACCGTCTCCCCTCATCAGTCCCATTCCCTCTATCATCCCCATCACCCCCCCCCCCTTCCCTCTGAGATGCGACGCCGACGTTCGTTCTTCCATCCCCACGGCCCAAGGGTCATTTTCACGTGAGTTATTGACGTAAACGGATTACGCATTTCGCCACGCTCCCGCCAAAATCCCTGAACCAACCAAACCGTTTCCACCTCTACCCAACCTTGCCATAGAGGTCACAGTTATTCCCCCGTCTGTCTAGCTATAGGGTCAGGCAGGGGTTTAGGGGGTAGGGGGGGGGGGTTGGGTAAGGGGGGCATCACAAGCTGGTCCGTCCAGGGTGATACAAAGACTGGTTGCCCGTTACGATATGGGCATTGCCTACTTTTAGAGACTGTGTGTGGAAGAGAGAAGCTAATGCATTTCCCATACCTCTCCCCCCAATCACCTTCCCCTCCCCCCCATTACCCCCCCACCCCCCCATCCCCCCCTCTTCTCCGCCTCCCCCCGCTCTAGTGAATTAATTTCCATGGCCTTCAGACCCGATGTTGGTGCGCGACTGATGAATGTCATAATGCAAACAAAATGGCGATCGGTCGGAAGGTCTGTCGGTTCTGTCGGGAGGTCTGTCTGTCGGGGCAGCTGCTTTTTGGATTGGGGTGAGGGTAGTAAAGTATTGGTTGAGGATGGGTGGTTGGATGGGTGGATGAGGGGATAGGTGGGTGGGTGAGAGATGGATGGATGGATGGATAGGTGGATGGGTGAGTGGATAGGTTAGGGGGGTGGACGAGTTAGGGATATGGATGGATGGATGAAGGGGATAGGTGGGTGATGAAGGATATGTGGGTGATTTGAGATGAATGGGTGATGGAGGATGGGTGGATGATGGGGGGAATAAGTGGGGGTGACGGCTACTGGGCCCCACGTGCGAGGTTGAGGCAAGGAGAGAGAGAGAGAGAGAGAGAGAGAGAGAGAGAGAGAGAGAGAGAGAGAGAAGAGAGAGTGAGAGGAAGAAATGGAGGATGGGAAAGGTTCATTGATCCCCCTATAACTATTACCAACACACACACACACACATACATACATACATACACACACACACACACACACCCTGCTGTTTGTATCTGTTTGTGACTTCTATTGTGTGTATGTAAATGTATGTGTTTATATGCAGAATGATTGGTCCTTATACCAGAGACTAATGGATTCTATACATACATATACACACAATGTGCACAGTTCACTAACTTTATGTGTGTGTGTGTGTGTGTGTGTGTGTGTGTGTGTGTGTGTGTGTGTGTCATTACTGCTGCACTATTTAATTTCCTCCCTGGGTCTGTTATTTGTACGAAAAAAAAAAAAAAAAAAAAAAAACAGGAATTAGACTACGTACATTTCTTCTTTAAATAAACATGTTTGTGTAGATGGAATAAAATATTTCAATGTAAATTAAACAATACTCGTCTTTCATCTCTCTACCAAGCCCTTACACTATAAAAAATAAACACCCGAATGCTGTGTATTGAAGTGAACTGAGAAAGAGAGAGAGAGAGAGAGAGAGAGAGAGAGAGAGAGAGAGAGAGAGAGAGAGAGAGAGAGAGAGAGAGAGAGAGAGAGAGAGAGAGAGAGAGAGAGAGAGAGAGAGAAGAGAAAAAAAAAATGTGTGTGTGAGTACTACATAATGGATAAATGTCCCGGAGATACGGCAATTGTTGATGTAAATTGTGTTTTTTTAAGACAACACGTCATATTGAAAACGGTGATCTTCCTCCTTTTCTCTCTGAACTAGTTTTGTCAAATGAGTAAATGTTAATTATTTGATATTCTCAATTTAATTCGGCTGATCGATTATTATACTGCTATGCATTGTTTACTTATATATTTATTGAACCACATACTTGTAAAAGAAAGGAAATTATTTTTTATAAAGGTTGTTATATACGGATGAGGATAGACGCTCGCTTGAATTTTAGGCGGGAAAGTGCCATTAATGAGGTGACAGATTACATAAGTGACTCTCTGTGTTATTTGGTCATTACTCCGGCTATAATGACGCACCAGGCTTCCTTCACCGTCACATTAACGTTGTGACGTGTATAGAAGTAGACGACGTGTGGCAGGAGGAGGAGGAGGAGGAGGAGCTGTAGGAGTAACATATATACAGGTGAGGAAAATAATATTATAACAGTGATGGCGAGGTGACCATTCCTATGCTGTAGTGAGTGTGAAAGTTATAATACACACATACACACACATATAATAATTATATATATATATATATACTTCCTTCTCTCACCACCTCCTCCTCTTCGCTCTTCCTACCTGCTTCCCCCCTTCACCTTTTCCTGTTATATACCCTCCCTTTCCTCACCCCCTTTTCCATTCACTCTTATATACCCTCCCTTTCCTCACCGCCAACTCCTCCTCCCCTTTATCGTCCCCTTTTCCTCTCACTCATATACACCTTTCCTCCCTCACCCCCTTTTCCTTTCACTCTTATACACCCCTCCCTTTCCTCACCGCCAACTCCTCCTCCTCCTCCTCGTGCTCTTCCTCCTCCCTTTCTCTGCCCTTCCACCGTCTCTCCTCCTCTCTTCTCCTCTCCCCTTTCTCTCTCCTTCCCTCCAGTCAGTTCACCTCGTCTTAGGACACATTGGAATGTTTCAGTATAAGCCTCACCAATATAATATAATATAATATATCAAAAAATCAGACCCTTTCTATAATATTACCTAAATATTGAAGAGGAGATTTTCTTATTGGAATTTATGTATGTACACTCGTAATCCATAATTTGTATCCTGGTCTTGTTGAAGTGTCGAATCATTGATATATTAGTGAACCAATTACAACGCTTATACTGTTTTATAGATGCTTGAGCTCGTTTAATACTCGATCAGGCTATTCGAAGTAAACCTGGAGAGACTACATACTATTTTGGATTACGAGTGTACATTGGAAGGCTACTGTTTACTCCTAACTATTCTATATTATATTAGATGCCCTCAGTGGTACTAATAGAGGATTTGTTTGATGGCATAGTTTGGAGGAATCAGAAACCTTCAAATTTACCAACCAAAGAACCACCTCACCTTAATTAAAAGTAAAAAAACAAAAACTGAAGACTTTACTATTTTTGGTATAGTATTCTTCTTTTGTATCTATATTGTTTTCCCATTTACAATAGAACATAATATTATATAGAGTGGATGAATATGTAATGGTAATGAAAGGCAAATGTATTTTATGGTGGATGAGTTAACGAAAAATGGAATAAGGGAGAGAAGGAGAAACAGCATGAGGAGAAGAAAAGGAAGGAGAGGAGAGAAGGAGAATATAAGTGAGTAAGGAATAGATAGGAGAGAAATATAGGAATGTCAGGGTAGGGTAGGAGGATAGGGTATGAGTTGCTTAGGTTAGGATAGGAGTATAGGCTTAATTGGGTAGGGTATATGGGGTAAACTAGGGTAGAATAGGCTTGGATAAGGATATGTTAGGACAGGGTAGCGAAGGGTAGGTATATAGGGTAGAGGTGCTTAGGAGGCCCTGAGAGAATGGGGAAAAATAGGGGGGGGGGAGAGTAGGGGGTAGGGGGAGGGAAAAGAAGGGTATGGAGGGGGAATATCAGTGTAAAGGAGGGGAAGGGAAGGGAAGGAAGGGGATGCAAAGGGGAGAGAGGGTAAAGTGTTCACGCTGTGTTAGTAATATAAAGGACTCAGCTTCCCCCCATCCATCCATCCCCATCCCTTCTCTCCTCTTCCCCTTCCCTTAGTCGTCATGGTAGTTTTGCTGAGCCTTTATCCCTGTCCCTGCCTTTGACACTCTCCCTGTATGTATGTAGGTCTGTCTGCCTGCCTGCCTGCCTCATGCCTCGTTCCCTACACACACACACACATATATATGTACACAAATACATACACACACTCTTTCATACACGAACACACACATAATATACACACACTCTACTTGTTTCCATGCATACACAATACATACACATACATACACACACACACACACACACACACACACTCTCTCTCTCTCTTTCCTCTCTCTCTCTCTCTCTCTCTCTCTCTCTCTTACACACACACATACACACACACACTTACACTACACTGTCCTCCTCAGTGTGGCTAGTAATATATGACATACCGTATATACATCATCAACACATCATCACCATCATCATTATTATCATCATCACTTTCTTCACTATCATTTTCATTATCATCATTATCATTATCATCATCTTCATTATAAACTTCATCATTATTATCATCATCACTTCTTCACTATCATCATTATCATAATCATCATCATCACCTACTTTATCATTATCATCATCATTATCACCTTCCTCCTCCTCATCATCATCATCATCACATTCTTCACTATCATCATCAGTTAATAAAATAAAAAATACTCTACACTTTGCTACGAAACAGATCCGATATTTATAATGTTTTGATCATCTGTTTCCAAGCATACTGAAATTTAGAGG
>JAWZYT010002460.1:265000-271926 GCA_034508575.1 Petrolisthes manimaculis | reverse complement strand
GTGTGTATCTCTCTCTGTGTTTGTAAGTTCGTTGAGCCGGAAGCAACGTCCTCTTCACCAGCCAGGCGCCAGCTTCACTTAGGAGCAAGAAGGACATGTGGTTGCCAACGTGACTTGAACACACACACACACACACACACACATTCCTCCTCTCCTTCCACCCACCACCCAGACAGACAGGCAGACAGGCAGGCAGACAGACAGACAGACAGACAGACAGACAGACAGGCAGGCAGACAGGCAGTTATTTCCCTGCCTGTCTCACTGACGTATATAGGGATGACTGAACAAGATTTCTATCCCGTTTTCTATCCCGTTTCTGCCACTAAAGAAAATGTGTTTATTAATTAACATACACCATGCTATTATATATTAGATATATAGATTATAAATTATTCATTATTATTATTATTATTATTATTATTACCGGTATTATTATTAATATTATTATTATTATTATTATTATTATTATTATTATTATTATTATTATTATTATTAAAATAATAATAATAATAATAATACTAAAAACCATACTTATTCGAATATATGGATATTTTTTTTAAATTATTTTAAATTTTTCAGAAGCCTGCTGAAGCCTCAAGAAGAAGAAGAAGAAGAAGAAGAAGAAGAAGAGAGAGAGAGAGAGAGAGAGAGAGAGACTCCATTAGTTTGAGAGATTAATGTGTGTGTGTGTGTGAGAGAGAGAGAGAGAGAGAGAGAGAGTAAATGAGAGACCGTATGTGTGAGAAAGATAGTTGTGTGTGTGTGTGTGAGAGAGAGAGAGAGAGAGAGAGAGAGAGAGAGAGAGAGACTCCATTAGTTTGAGAGATTAATGTGTGTGTGTGAGAGAGAGAGAGAGAGAGAGAGAGAGAGAGAGAGAGAGAGAGAGAGAGTAAATGAGAGACCGTATGTGTGAGAAAGATAGTTGTGTGTGTGTGTGTGTGTGAAAGATAGATGTGTGTGTGTGTGTGTGTGTGTGTGTGTAAAAATACGTATTATATTTTAAAAACAATTTGTAAATGAATAAATATATAATGAAAAAAATAGATATATAAAAATAACTTTATGTTTGTTGTCCCTCCTTCCTTCAATTTCCTCTCTCTCGCTCTCTCTCTCTCTCTCTCTCTCTCTCTCTCTCTCACAAAAGCAATCTCTCATGCAGTCTCTCACACACATCGATATCACTCTCTCTCTCTCTCTCTCTCTCTCTCTCTCTCTCTCTCTCTCTCTCTCACAAAAGCAATCTCTCTCATGCAGTCTCTCACAGACATCGATATCACTCTCTCTCTCTCTCTCTCTCTCTCTCTCTCTCAAAAGCAATCTCTCATGCAGTCTCTCACACACATCGATATCACTCTTTCCCTCTCTCTCTCCTTAATAATAATATTAATAAATAAATAAAATGATGTGTTTTAATTTCCTTAGTAAAAAATAAATGTATAAATACATATTAATTATCCCATGAAATAAATGGGTTTGTTGGCAATATTGGAGCAACTTAATTCCTCCAGACTATTCCAGGCAACAGGCTAGATAGATAGATAGATAGATAGGTAGATAGATAGGTAGATAGATAGATACCATTATAATATTTATTAATTAATCCTGTTTCCTGATATATTTTGTAGGAATTAATGTACTCCAAAGTTACTACAAGGGACCTCAGATAATTCTAGGGTAAGTTTGGAGCAAACTGATTCCTCCAAACCATATTATGACGTCATTACAAAGTGAGAGAGAGAGAGAGAGAGAGGGAGGGGTGTGGGGTGGTATGTGTCGAGAGATAGAGATAGAGAGCAGTGTTGCCAGCTGGTCTGCTTGACAAAGTTTCTATAATATCCCCATTGGCACCTCTGATTCCCCATGTCTAGTGAAAATTCCCCATACTTGGCATCACCTATAGAGAAAATGTTGGCTCAAAATTAATGTTTGAATGGCAGTCCATAAATGAGGTTACTGAGTTGACTACCCCTCCCCCCTACCCCCCATTCACTCTACCCATACCCCCTCCCTCACACCCATGCCTCTACCCCCCCTAACACCATACCCCCACCCCTCCCCCCTACCCCCCATCCACTCTACCCATACCCCCTCCCTCACACCCATGCCTCTACCCACCCTAACACCATACCCCCACCCCACTCCCCTACCCCCCATTCACTCTACCCATACCCCCTCCCTCACACCCATGCCTCTACCCCCCCCTAACACCATACCCCCACCCCACTCCCCTACCCCCCATTCACTCTACCCATACCCCTTCCCTCACACCCATGCCTCTACCATTCCTAACACCATACCCCCACCCCACTCCCCTACCCCCCATTCCCTCTACCCATACCCCCTCCCTCACACCCATGCCTCTACCCCCCCCTAACACCATACCCCCATCCCACTCCCCAAACACCCCCTTGATTATCGTATAATGACGTCATGATTTGGTGGAGAATATAGTTCACGTTTGGGTTCATAATTCATTAATTATTAATTATTTTGAATTAATTATTATATGATTAAATTGCCTGTATTTTTCCCTACATTTTGATATAATAATTTCTTTAATTACATAATTAATTTACGAAATTAGCGAATATTTTCTATTTATTATTTCTAACTGTGACTAATTGGTACATTGAAGCACTTTGGGTGCTCCAAGGTATCTCAGGCAACACAACTTAATGCAGGAATAATACAGTTTGGAGGAATCAGTTTGTTCCACAATTACTCTATGGAAATCTGGGTTTCTTTATAGTACTTTGAATCCTCCAAAGTATGTCAGGAAAGAGAATTAATTAATAAATATAATGGTATCAATACTGTTGTATGGAATAGTTTGGAGAAATCAAATTGGTCCAGTATTACCACAACCAACACCACAGCTTCGAATGTATTTGCTTCGAATGTATTTGCTTCGAATGTATTTGCTTCGAATGTATTTGCTTCGAATGTATTTGCTTCGAATGTATTTGCTTCGAATGTATTTGCTTCGAATGTATTTGCTTCGAATGTATTTGCTTCGAATGTATTTGCTTCGAATGTATTTGCTTCGAATGTATTTGCTTCGAATGTATTTGCTTCGAATGTATTTGCTTCGAATGTATTTGCATCGAATGTATTTGCTTCGAATGTATTTGCTTCGAATGTATTTGCTTCGAATGTATTTGCTTCGAATGTATTTGCTTCGAATGTATTTGCTTCGAATGAATCAACTTGGTGAACCATTGTAAAGGAGATGTAGGGAGGGAGGGGGAGGGGGGTGTATTAGGGGGTATGGGGGAGGGGTGTAAGGGTGGTAGCTTAGAATGAACCAGCTTCGAATAAGTGAATCAGCTTCGAAGCTACCACCCCTACACCCCTCCCCCATACTTCCCAAATATACCATCCCCTCCCAACACCCCCTACACCCCCCCCCATATTCCCCTAATACACCCCCCCCCCCCCTCTCCCTACATCCTCTTTAGAATGGTTCATCAAATTGATTCATTCGAAGTTGATTCATTTGAACCTGTGGTAAGAATCCTGTGGCCACCTGTATGTTTCTATCTCTTTCTCTCTCATCTAAACAGTAATATAGACGAAATAATATAGAATAATAATAGGCGACATCATTCCTGACACACACACACACAAACACACAAAACAATAAAATTTCAAGTGATAGTAATATTTTTAGGATAGTAACCCATTAAAATTTTGTTTTAGAGAGAATGTACCTGTACCTAAACACAGAAAACGTATAGAAATAATGGTAGACTATGATGTTTTTCCTTTGTGGACTATTAAGGGTGTTCCCAGTAGGGGTGTGAAGGAGACAGTTTCTTTATGGATCTTTACAGTGAGTGTTTATAGTGGATAGAGCCTAGCCTACTCTAACAGTAGATGTTATTATTACTGGTAGTTTAAGGGTGTTCCCAGTAGGGGGTGTGAAGGAGACAGTTTCTTTATGGATCTTTACAGTGAGTGTTTATAGTGGATAGAACCTACTCTAACAGTAGATGTTATTATTACTGGTAGTTTAAGGGTGTTCCCAGTAGGGGGTGTGAAGGAGACAGTTTCTTTATGGATCTTTACAGTGAGTGTTTATAGTGGATAGAGCCTACTCTAACAGTAGATGTTATTATTGCCACACTGAAACTCCCATCTCAAGAGAAGATACTGACTTCCAAGAAATAGCACTGACATTCACGAGGTATATATCTATGTGTATATCTAGGTATATCTCAGTGTGTGTGTATTACCATATATGTACTAATGACTTTCTCTATGTGTGCATGTATATATCTATATGTATTTCTAGGTGTATCTCAGTGTGTGTGTATTACCATGTATGTAATAATGACCTTCCTCTCTCTATACACACACAGATCATACATACACCAGGCCTCTCTATGTGTGTACGTATATATCTATATGTATTTCTAGGTGTATCTGTGTGTGTATAGATCTCTCTATACACACACAGATCATACATACACCAGGCCTCTCTATGTGTGTATGTATTTATCTATATGTATTTCTAGGTATATCTCAGTGTGTGTGTATTTCCATGTACAGTCGTGGTCAATAATAATCATCCATATAAGAGTAACTCACGTAAGAGTTTGACAGCTACCCTCTTTTCCTTAGGTGATTAACTTTCCAATAAATAGGTTAAGTACCATCGTTTAATTTAATACAACCAGCTACACACTACTTAAAACAATAACATTATAATATGTAATCATGAAAACATTAGACAGTAAATTGTTAAAGTTACCCATTTGGTGATAATTATTATTGACCAGGACTGTATGTACTAATGACCTTCCTCTCTACAAAGTTACCCATTTGGTGATAATTATTATTGACCAGGACTGTATGTACTAATGACCTTCCTCTCTACAAAGTTACCCATTTGGTGATAATTATTATTGACCAGGACTGTATGTACTAATGACCTTCCTCTCTACAAAGTTACCCATTTGGTGATAATTATTATTGACCAGGACTGTATGTACTAATGACCTTCCTCTCTACAAAGTTACCCATTTGGTGATAATTATTATTGACCAGGACTGTATGTACTAATGACCTTCCTCTCTACAAAGTTACCCATTTGGTGATAATTATTATTGACCAGGACTGTATGTACTAATGACCTTCCTCTCTACAAAGTTACCCATTTGGTGATAATTATTATTGACCAGGACTGTATGTACTAATGACCTTCCTCTCTACAAAGTTACCCATTTGGTGATAATTATTATTGACCAGGACTGTATGTACTAATGACCTTCCTCTCTACAAAGTTACCCATTTGGTGATAATTATTATTGACCAGGACTGTATGTACTAATGACCTTCCTCTCTACAAAGTTACCCATTTGGTGATAATTATTATTGACCAGGACTGTATGTACTAATGACCTTCCTCTCTACAAAGGAGGTGAAGGAAATGGGGAAGTAACACTTGGTGGAGGGATCACTGAGAAAATGTGTTGAAAATGTGTTAAACTGTACTTAACCCATAGTCGTGGAATGAGTACTTAACCAATCAATAACTACTTACTTTTCCTCCTTTAAAATGGGTATACCTCCTGCTAAGCCGATATCCTTCCTGCATTATGCTCATATACAGTACAGTGAAAGTCAACAAAGATGATGGTGTGGTGAGTTTTGTACATTCAACATGTATCACCAACTTGTTCTCACGGACACATTTTGCTACTTTTTTAGCTCCGGCCTAAGCCGAGAGCTCTAGGTTTTATGCGAATTATTGTTCTTGTTCTTGGGGCGACCACTTCTTAAATGGGGTTTAACTGACTCACTCACTCACTCACTCACTCACTCTCTTCCTCTCATCCATTTTCTTTTACCGAAATTGAATAATTTATTATTATTATTATCATTTTTTTCTCTTCTTGGAGTGACCACTTCTTAAAAGGGGTTCAACCAATATTTAAATAGTTCAACCGAGAGGGGGCTCATCCGAAAGGGGGTTCAACCGAGGGGTTCACCCTCAATAAAATGGGTTCATTTTCAAAATTTCTATATAACCATATGAATACGAAAATCCAGATAAAACATAATTAATATTTTTGAGACCTTTACATATGGATATTTTATTATTTCACTTGAATCATTAAGAGCCGGAGCTTTGGAATGGTTTTCCTTCATGTTGTTGTTTTTTCATAATACTACCTAGGCCTACCATACATGATAATACTACCTAGGCCTACCATACATGAAGGAGTGGTCATTAACTGGCGGTTTATAACCCGTAGAGTTAGATGTGAGACTTGTTTAGCACAGTCAGGTGTTTTCAAATGGGTGTGTGGCTCAACAGTTCTTTGATACACTTCTATCTCACTGATGTATTGTTGGCCACCATACCCAGCCTTGTAGAGCGTGTACTATAAATACTGGTAATGGGTGGGTGGCTCAACAGTTCTTTGATACACTTCTATCTCACTGATGTATTGTTGGCCACCATACCCAGCCTTGTAGAGCGTGTACTATAAATACTGGTAATGGGTGGGTGGCTCAACAGTTCTTTGATACACTTCTATCTCACTGATGTATTGTTGGCCACCATACCCAGCCTTGTAGAGCGTGTACTATAAATACTGGTAATGGGTGTGTGGCTCAACAGTTCTTTGATACACTTCTATCTCACTGATGTTTTGTTGGCCACCATACCCAGCCTTGTAGAGCGTGTACTATAAATACTGGTAATGGGTGGGTGGCTCAACAGTTCTTTGATACACTTCTATCTCACTGATGTTTTGTTGGCCACCATACCCAGCCTTGTAGAGCGTGTACTATAAATACTGGTAATTAGTTCCTGTATGAGTTGTAGTTATAGGTTCTATCTACATGGTAACAAAACCACATCCCACAATATAACGATCAATTATGAGAAATTACGACACAGAACACAAAACATA
>JAWZYT010002460.1:247500-255000 GCA_034508575.1 Petrolisthes manimaculis | reverse complement strand
AGTACAGTATTGGCTGAGGTCAATTTTACACCAATTGATTCCTGCAAATCATTTAGTGCAACAGGAAACAATTATTTTTGCTAATTTGTTCTAGCACAGTGGTAGAGTCTGTGACTGCAATTCTGCAACCCAGTGTTCGATCCTTGCTTGGAACACGAGTCGGCTGTCTGAGGTCTTGCTGTTTACACAGCCATAGCCAAAGCACGAGTGACTCGTGTCTGACGTGGGTGGAGAGGTCTCTGGGCCACTCATCATCCTTGGAATGTGTGCTATAGTTGTGTTTTATACACACAGTGTGTGCTACACTCTGTCCCATTGACTGTCACTCATTGGATGACCTTTAACCTTTACTTGACATACTGTGTACGAATCCAAACACTCTAATATATGTACCAAAAGTATGACTGTGTGTGTGTCATAATGTTTATCTCTCATCATAATCTTTCAACCCACTACGTTCAGTTCACAGCTTAAACTATAAATACACAGCTAAACACACACAGCTAAACACACACAGCTAAACACACACAGCTAAACACACACTGCTACAGTAAACACACACAGCTAAACACACACCTTAACCTTCATCCTCTATAAGATATAATACTGATAAGAACAGGGAGGTGTTCCCCAAGGTCACCACTTGAGGGTGAGACTTACCTACCCTTCCTGTGGAGGGTGTATAGGTCACAGAGGTGACCACGTGGAGGAGGGGAGGGTGAGACTTACCTACCTAACAATATAACCTATAGCTACACCTTATACCTCATTGGTTACCATACTACCACTGTGTAAAACTAACAATATAACCTATAGCTACACCTTATACCTCATTGGTTACCATACTACCACTGTGTAAAACTAACAATATAACCTATAGCTACACCTTATACCTCATTGGTTACTATACTACCACTGTGTAAAACTAACAATATAACCTATAGCTACACCTTATACCTCATTGGTTACTATACTACCACTGTGTAAAACTAACAATATAACCTATAGCTACACCTTATACCTCATTGGTTACTATACTACCACTGTGTAAAACTAACAATATAACCTATAGCTACACCTTATACCTCATTGGTTACTATACTACCACTGTGTAAAACTAACAATATAACCTATAGCTACACCTTATACCTCATTGGTTACTATACTACCACTGTGTAAAACTAACAATATAACCTATAGCTACACCTTATACCTCATTGGTTACTATACTACCACTGTGTAAAACTAACAATATAACCTATAGCTACACCTTATACCTCATTGGTTACTATACTACCACTGTGTAAAACTAACAATATAACCTATAGCTACACCTTATACCTCATTGGTTACTATACTACCACTGTGTAAAACTAACAATATAACCTATAGCTACACCTTATACCTCATTGGTTACTATACTACCACTGTGTAAAACTAACAATATAACCTATAGCTGCACCTTATACCTCATTGGTTACTATACTACCACTGTGTAAAACTAACAATATAACCTATAGCTACACCTTATACCTCATTGGTTACTATACTACCACTGTGTAAAACTAACAATATAACCTATAGCTACACCTTATACCTCATTGGTTACTATACTACCACTGTGTAAAACAAACAATATAACCTATAGCTACACCTTATACCTCATTGGTTACTATACTACCACTGTGTAAAACTAACAATATAACCTATAGCTACACCTTATACCTCATTGGTTACTATACTACCACTGTGTAAAACTAACAATATAACCTATAGCTACACCTTATACCTCATTGGTTACTATACTACCACTGTGTAAAACTAACAATATAACCTATAGCTACACCTTATACCTCATTGGTTACTATACTACCACTGTGTAAAACAAACAATATAACCTATAGCTACACCTTATACCTCATTGGTTACTATACTACCACTGTGTAAAACTAACAATATAACCTATAGCTACACCTTATACCTCATTGGTTACTATACTACCACTGTGTAAAACTAACAATATAACCTATAGCTACACCTTATACCTCATTGGTTACTATACTACCACTGTGTAAAACTAACAATATAACCTATAGCTACACCTTATACCTCATTGGTTACTATACTACCACTGTGTAAAACTAACAATATAACCTATAGCTACACCTTATACCTCATTGGTTACCATATTACCACTGTGTAAAACTAACAATATAACCAATAGCTACACCTTATACCTCATTGGTTACTATACTACCACTGTGTAAAACTAACAATATAACCTATAGCTACACCTTATACCTCATTGGTTACCATACTACCACTGTGTAAAACTAACAATATAACCTATAGCTACACCTTATATCTCATTGGTTACCATACTACCACTGTGTAAAACTAACAATATAACCTATAGCTACACCTTATACCTCATTAGTAACACTAACAATATAACCTAACCTAACCTAACCTTGTCTATCAGAGGTAAATGGTGCTGGAGCCTCACCATCCATAGAAATAAAGACAAATGGGATATTGATGATGATCATAATGTTTTATATTGGATGTTAATATTTCAGTGACAATCGTACAGTACAAGTAAAGGTTTTATGCACGTTTTTGTGAACCTATATTTTGGCAAACTATTGTACATTGTGTGTGTGTGTGTGTGTGTGTGTGTGTGTGTGTGTGTGTGTGTGTATTGATATTGACCTAGGCCTTCGTAATGGACATGAAGCATATGTCAAGGGGTGAAACATTTGAGAGAGAGAGAGAGTACTGTACTGTATCTGTACTGTATCACCATCACCTTGTCTCTCTCTCTCTCTCTCTCTCTCTCTCTCTCTCTCTCTCTCTCTCTCTCTCTCTCTCTCAGGAGTTAAATGCACATTAAATTATTAGAGGGAAGTACAGTGTTGATGGTCAGTCTGGAAGTTGAAACACACACACACACACACACACACACACACACAGTATATAATGGTTGTGTGGAGTTTCATCCAACTACAGACTGACAGTTTATCAGGGAACACTAATCGTTGTACTACATGGTGGTGGTGGTGGTAATACACAATACACTGTGAGGTAACTCCCTGGGGAGATGTATCACTCCAACATTGGAGTTGGGGGGCCAGGGTATACTTTGTCCCCCTCCCCCTCAATAATGAAACGTATTGCATTAATAATAATAATAATAATAATAATAATAATAATAATAATAATAATAATAAACGGATTATTGAACATAGTGCAGCCCTGAGGCTGAAAATATACATACATAAATAATAAATTGATATCACCCCATCTGTATGCCTACCTGCCTCACCTTACCTGCCTGCCTGTCTATCCCTACTTGCCTGTCTCTCCCTACTTGCCTGCCTCACCTTAACAGCTTGCTTACTTCACCCTACCTTGCTTACTTCACCCTACCTACCTGCCTCTCTCTCCCTACTTGCCTGTCTCTCCCTACTTGCCTGCCTCACCTTAACAGCTTGCTTACTTCACCCTACCTACCTCCTCACCTTACCTGCCTGCCTGTCTCTCCCTACTTGCCTGTCTCTCCCTACTTGCCTGTCTCTCCCTACTTGCCTGCCTCACCTTAACAGCTTGCTTACTTCACCCTACCAGCCTGCCTCACCTTCACTACCTGCCTGCCTGCCTGCCTCCTTCACCCTACCAGCCTGTCTCTGTCACCCTACCTACCTCCTCACCTTACCTGTCTGCCTGTCTACCTCCTTCACCCTACCTGCCTGTCTGCCTCTTCACTATACCTAGCTGTCTCACCCGAGGCCTTCAAGGCGACCTGGCGATGACCATATATATATATATATGTATATATATATATATATATATATATATATATATATATATATATATATATATATATATATATATATATATATATATATATATATATATATATATAATTCATTAAATAATTCAGCCATCAGTTATTTACAGGGTTAACGTTTGTGTGTTTACATACCAATATCAACCACTGTCTAATACACCCTAAGTTGACACACCACTTTTCTCCTACACTGTACAAATGATTCCTCAAAATTATTCCAACCAACAAAACACCATTATTTTTAGTTGTGTGTTTTGTAATGTAGAGGTGTGTGTGTGTATGTGTGTGTTTTGTAATTTAGAGGTGTGTGTGTATGTGTGTGTACATTGTAAGGTAGAGGTGTGTGTGTGTGTGTGTGTACCTTGCAATGTAGAGGTGTGTGTGTATGTGTGTGTACCTTGTAATGTAAGGATGTGTGTGTGTGTGTGTGTGTGTGTGTGTGTGTGTGTGTGTTTTGTAATGTAGAGGTGTGTGTGTGTGTACCTTGTAATGTAAGAGTGTGTGTGTGTTTGTATGTGTGTGTGTGTGTGTGAGTGTGTGTGTGTGTTTTGTAATGTCGAGGAATGTGTGTGTTGATTAGATAGCGAGAGAGATAGTCTGTGTGTGTGTGTGTGTGTGTGTGTGTGTGTGTGTGTTATTAGGCATTCATTGATTAAGGATGAATGTGTATGTTTGTCTGTCTGTCGTTTTGTGTGTGTGTGTGTTAGTCTGTTTGTGTGAGGCACTCAATGAGAGGGAGAGAAAGATGATAAAAATAACACTGTAATAATAATAATAATAATAATAATAATAATAATAATAATAATAATAATAATAATAATAATAATAATAATAATAATAATAATAATAATAATAATATGTATACTATTGTCAGATCAAATGTTTGGTAACAATTCTAAGTACAGTATTGCCAGAACAAAAGTATTATATCATATCGAGATGCATTGTACTAAAAATAGTTCAGTTAGTTAGTCAGTCAGTTAGTCAGTCAGTCAATCTTTTAGTGAGTGAGTTAGTTAGTCAGTCAGTCTCACAAATATTTACACTGGTATTTATGAGAGAGAGAGAGAGAGAGAGAGAGAGAGAGAGAGAGAGAGAGAGAGAGAGAGAGAGATAGGGGACAGTTTGCATATGAGAGAGAGAGAGAGAGAGAGAGAGAGAGAGAGAGAGAGAGAGAGAGAGAGAGAGAGAGAGAGAGAGAGAGAGAGAGAGAGAGGATGGGGGACAGTTTCCATATGAGAGAGAGAGAGAGAGAGAGAGAGAGAGAGAGAGGATGGGGGACAGTTTACATATGAGAGAGAGAGAGAGAGAGAGAGAGAGAGAGAGAGAGAGAGAGGATGGGGGACAATTTACATATGAGAGAGAGAAGTCAATATTCTTTATCTGATAAGGACTACAATGTGTTATCATCACACCCATAACCCCCCGAAACCTGTCCCCCTACTACAGCACCCCTCAAACCACCCCCAAACCTGTCCCCCTACTACCACACCCCTCAAACCCCCCACAAGCCTGTCCCCCTACTACCGCACCCCTCAAACCACCCCCAAGCCTGTCCCCCTACTACCACACCCCTCAACCCCCCCCCCCAAGCCTGTCCCCTATTTCGGCACACCCATAACCCCCCCAAACCTGTCCCCCTATTCCCGCACCCCTCAAACCACCCCCAAGCCTGTCCCCTATTCCCGCACACCCATAAAGCCCAACCAACCAAGCCTACTTGTCAGTTTTAATTATATCCAACAAACTCAGTATCTATATCCACAAAATATGTCAGATAGTTGTATTATTACTATAGTTTGTTAGTATGCTCACCAACCACACTGTCAGGTAGTTGTATTATTACCATAGTTTGTTAGTATGCTCACCAACCACACTGTCAGGTAGTTGTATTATTACCATAGTTTGTTAGGATGCTCACCAACCACACTGTCAGGTAGTTGTATTATTACCATAGTTTGTTAGGATCCTCACCAACCACACTGTCAGGTAGTTGTATTATTACCATAGTTTGTTAGGATGCTCACCAACCACACTGTCAGGTAGTTGTATTGTTACCATAGTTTGTTAGTATGCTCACCAACCACACTGTCAGGTAGTTGTATTATTACCATAGTTTGTTAGGATTCTCACCAACCACACTGTCAGGTAGTTGTATTATTAGCATAGTTTGTTAGGATGCTCACCAACCACACTGTCAGGTAGTTGTAATATTACCATAGTTTGTTAGGATGCTCACCAACCACACTGTCAGGTAGTTGTATTATTACTATAGTTTGTTAGGATGCTCACCAACCACACTGTCAGGTAGTTGTATTATTACCATAGTTTGTTAGGATCCTCACCAACCACACTGTCAGGTAGTTGTATTATTACCATAGTTTGTTAGGATGCTCACCAACCACACTGTCAGGTAGTTGTATTATTACCATAGTTTGTCAGGATGCTCACCAACCACACTGTCAGGTAGTTGTATTATTACCATAGTTTGTTAGGATGCTCACCAACCACACTGTCAGGTAGTTGTATTATTACCATAGTTTGTTAGGATGCTCACCAACCACACTGTCAGGTAGTTGTATTATTACCGTAGTTTGTTAGTATGCTCACCAACCACACTGTCAGGTAGTTGTATTATTACTATAGTTTGTTAGTATGCTCACCAACCAACCACTCTTGTACCACATGTGTTTTTTAAATTTTGTGTTGGTAATTCTGGAGCAACACACACACACACACACACACACACACACACACACACACACACAAACATACACACACACAAACCCAAACAACCGAAACACACACACACACACACACACACAAAGAACCAAAACAAACACACATGTACAGACCTAACAACCGAAAAACACGCACACACACACACACACACACACAAACAACCCCTGCCTCTTCAGACCCAACTTGGGTTTACTTGTAAATATTTGAGATTTTACTTCACACAGAACTGTGGGTTAACTTAGCCACCTGGTGGTAAGAGAAGGAACTGTGGTGGAACTGTGAACTGCTAGTTTAAGGGTGTTCCCAGTAGGGGGTGTTAAGGAGACAGTTTCTTTATGGATCTTTACAGTGAGTGTTTATAGTGGATAGAACCTACTCTAACAGTAGATGTTATTATTACTGCTAGTTTAAGGGTGTTCCCAGTAGGGGGTGTGAAGGAGACAGTTTCTTTATGGATCTTTACAGTGAGTGTTTATAGTGGATAGAACCTACTCTAACAGTAGATGTTATTATTGCCACACTGAAACTCCCATCTCAAGAGAAGATACTGACTTCCAAGTAATAGCACTGACATTCACGAGGTATATATCTATGTGTATATCTAGGTATATCTCAGTGTGTGTGTATTACCATATATGTACTAATGACTTTCTCTATGTGTGCATGTATATATCTATATGTATTTCTAGGTGTATCTCAGTGTGTGTGTATTACCATGTATGTAATAATGACCTTCCTCTCTCTATACACACACAGATCATACATACACCAGGCCTCTCTATGTGTGTATGTATTTATCTATATGTATTTCTAGGTGTATCTGTGTGTGTATAAATCTCTCTATACACACACAGATCATACATACACCAGGCCTATCTATGTGTGTATGTATTTATCTATATGTATTT